>BSBK01007714.1:0-287500 GCA_027943335.1 Chamaecyparis obtusa
GCTACTTACCTTCAATTCAGTCTTTTAACTATGTGTTTTCAGGAGTATTCTTGTCCAGTAATGTCTCTTTTCAATATATTTGATAGATTGGTTTTTTCAAGATTGATAATAAGATGATAATAACAAAGGCTATCTCTTAAAAAACCACAAACTCTTGACTATGGAGCAAGAAATTATTGAGTCTTGAATATACGATTATAATTAAGATTACGATTAAGTATATGACCAAACAATAGCCGTTGCAATAGACTTAGGAAAATAAAACTCCTCAAGATTAATATCCCTCAATCATTCAATAAATTATGCATCAAAATACATGTAGTACACTATACTAATAAAGATTCATATACATACATACCTCTATATACATATAAACTAACATGAAGATATATATTTACATATATAAATATTAACTCCTCTGTGTGTGTGTGTGTGTATTAGAAGTTTATATTCACTAGACATTGAATTAGTCCCTTTTTTGGGTTTTCGGGTTATATTGTGTTACACGCTTATGCTTCCTTTTATCAGTATTCTGTATAAATGTATGGATTGGGTAAAAGGAACCTTATGAGATGATTTGTGAAGAGCTGAGCCTTGATTTTATATAAATCCAGGGCTTTGGGGATGCATGGAAAAAGCCATAAATCACTCAGTTGATTTTTGAGTCAACAAGGAATTAAAGATAGTTAACTCACAATAAATCATGCAAAAATAGCTTTTTGATTTAAATCAGAAGTTGAGATCAGCTTTCAACTCAAAATAGAGTTGAGTTTATTTTTAAAACAACTTGAATTGATTTTCTGATTTATAGTTTTAACTATTTTTTGGATGTGCATAATTAATCGTGAATTAAATAAATAAATAAAGTGATTTATCCTCAACTTAACTGATTTTAAAATAAAACAATTGATTTATGGGTTAATCAATTATTAAATCAAACTTTTATTCCAAAATAATATCATTAAATATGACAACTTGCTTTAATTAATTAAATAAGAATTTAATCAATTAATGATAGGAATTTTGATTTATTGTCAAATTTAAATAATAATAATTAAGAATAAATAATTAAATTCAATTAAATAATTAAGTGGCAGTATTAAATCTAATTAATTAAATATTCAAAATATTCAATTAATCAAACTTTAGGATAAATAGGATTTATCGCCAAATAATTATTAAATCAAAGATAATTAGATAAATAGGAATATTACTAAGAATATTCCCCGATGCAGAATTTAGGATAATCAATTAGGATTCGATGATGTTTAGATGTGTCTTAGGTTAGGACTTTGATATCAATTTCGTTCGATGTGTCGATATAGGAGGTTAATGAACCTATAGCCCATTTTTGGGGTATTACATTTTGCCCCTCTTTGAATTGTTGTGCAAAGCGCAGTGGTTCAAAGACAGTCTGTGTATGATGTTTGAAATTGAAATTGATATGAAGCAAAAACTGATTGAAATTGATATGAAGATAATAGGTCCTGAATGACCAAAGATAATGTTAACTATAACAGCAAATGAACCGATGATTGTGAAAAAGTGTCAAAATGTCTGATTCCAAACCTTATGATTGCGAAGAAGTGAGTGACTGATTCCAGACCTGATTGTCGATAATAATCACATTGGTATCACATCTGAACCCTTCAATTTTTGAAGAACCAAGGAAATAACCCAATTGAACCGATAGTTGCAAAAACTGATACAATTTACAAGATTAAGAGAATACCAGATTGATATGGATCTCGATGAATTTGATATGCCCCGAGCGATGATTGATTTGCCCCAAGTGATGAGGTCTTTTTGATGAATCAGCAACTAGACGTGGTTGTTTGTCTTGATTATTGAGGAAAGATATGATTTTAGATTTAGATTGCAGACTTTGAATGATGTGCAATACCATGCCCCCTTCGGGATTAAAATTGAAATCTGACAAGAAAAGTCAGCATTATGGTTTAGAAGCATGTTAATTGATTTGAGAAGTGGTTATAGATGTTTGAGAACACATTCTGCATCGTTTGGAGGTCCAGAAGACCAAGTTTGACTAGGTTTGACCATGAGTTGACCATGGTTGACCAAGTTGAAATTTTGATAGTTTGATGTAAGATAATCAGTTAAGTTTAATACTAGATTTCTATGATGATTGAAGGTTGATTGTGCAAGCAGTTGATAATATGAACGATCTCAGATTTTGATTTTGATCCCGAAAAAGGATTATACTTGCTATTTCGTTGGATGGACCTTCATGTGAGATTCGGCTCTTATTAGATTTGAAGATGCGATTTGAAGAATCGTTTAAGCATTGAAGTTTAGCCAACCATTGTGAGATCATGCAAACATGCAAAATGCAAAGAGACATGCAGAATGAAATGCAACCTAAGACCTAGGACCTAGTCACTGATCATGTGTCGATCATTCTCATCATTGAATTTTTAGATAACCGGATAAATCAATACAATGCCCACTAGTTATGAAACCATAGACATATGAATATCAATTTGTATACGCAAGAATCAATACAACACCCACTAATTATGAAATCATGGACATATGAATATTGATTTTGTTTTCAGAATGTCGGATTAAATATAAGCACCAAGGCATAAATGCCAGGATGACCTGAATATCATGTCCATTTTGATATAGCAATTTGTATAAGCATTAAAACATAAACATTGTGATGACCAGAATACACCTTGCAGTTCAAACACATCAAGCAATCAAGAGGTCATTCGAAATCCAATGTGAATTACCCATAGTGACCCTTTATCGTTCACATCCTTAGGTAAGATCGCATTTCACAATAGGAGAAAGAACTCACTCCAAAAAGACAATAGTTAGATCAAACGTCCTTGAATTTTTCGGGTATCAATGGTCTAGGTACGCATGGCCATCCAATTTGAGATAGAGGCTCTTACAGTTGGACACCATTTCAATCCAAAATTTCTAAAGTTATTAGAGTTTCACATACAAGAAGAAAACAAAGAAAAGATTATGCCCCCAGTCATTACTCTCTAAATCATGTAAAGGACATCATCGAAGAGCTCAAAGGAAACAATATGCAAAAATCTCAATACGAATCAGTAAGCATACAAGGAGACAAAAGCATGTAAAAAGCATAGATTGTGTTCAATTTGTTTTGATGCTTGATTGTGTTGTTGTAGATGCAAAATCCTTTCTAGAGAGGAGACTGACTGACTGACTCAAATGAAGCTTCAAAGGACTCTGACTAGATATGACACGTCTAAGATACATTGGAGGCCATAGGATATGACATTGATTGCCCCCAAGTTTGAAACATTGATAGGATATAGACACTTGAGTTGATTGGTGTACAAACTGACTTATTGAAAACAGGAATGCAGAAACAAATCGGGAGATATGTACAAACTAAAGCAAGACTGAAAGCTAGGAAAGACCAAGATTATGCTGATAGATGGAGCGTTTTGAAACAAGTGGCAACCGTTTGTCAGGTTTTCACCATCTTGGCAGAGATTCTATTTTTGCTACCAAGGCGCCTGTTTCCAGGTTTTCACCAAGGCACCTTTTTTTTTCCTCATTTTTTTGTATTTTTCATTTTTTCAATTTTTTTGTACTTTTGATATTTTTTACTTTTTTTGTGAATCATCAAGGCGGCTATTGCTAGGTTTTCACCAAGACGTTCATTTTTTTAGGACTTTTTCCAATTTTAAAGATTTTTTTAGGACATTGTACCATAGACTGAATGCCTTAGGCATAAAATTTCTTCAGATGGAGAATGTTGATTGGTTCTCGGAGTTGTTCTCCTTTAGTTGTTGAGAGTTGATAGGCACCAGAGCCAAAAGTAGCAGTGATTACAAAGGGACCCAGCCAGTTGGGTTCAAAATTCCCCTTGCGTTCTCGATGTGATTGATTTTAAGGATTCTCTCTCAAGACTAGATCACCAACCTAAAATTCTCTGTGTCTGACTTTCTTGTTGTAACCTCTAGACATTCTCTTCTGATATACTCTAAGATGATCATATGCTGCTTGTCTGCACTCATCTATTAGTTCAAGTTCTTGCAACCTAGACACTCTATAGTCATCATCAATTACTAAACCATGCATTCTGATTCTTAGTGATGGTATTTCAACCTCAATAGGTAGTACCGCTTCAAACCCATAAACTAAAGTGAAAGGAGTAGCCCCAGTGGGTGTTCTGATACTTGTTCTGTAGGCCCAGAGAGCTAGATTGATCATGAGATGCCAGTCTCTTCCTATTTTATTAACTGTACAGTGCAATATTTTCAATAGATTCTTGTTAGAAGCCTTTGCTTGGCCATTCCCTTGAGGATAGTAGATAGATGACCAATGTTGTGTAATCTTGAATTTGGCACATAAATCATCTAGATCTTTGTTCTTGAATTGTCCACCGTTGTCTTTGATTATGGAATGAGGTATCCCATATCTACATATGATATAGTTCAATATGAACATAGATATTTGCTTTCCAGTTGCTTGTGTCAAAGGGATTGCTTCTACCCATTTTGTAAAATAATCTGTAGCTGTGATTATATGGGTATGTCCATTAGAAGAATGAGGATGTATAGCTCCTATAAGATCAAATGCCCATTGGTGAAAATGCCATTGTGTAGTAAAGGGAATTAGATCTCTCCCTGGAGCATGAATTAAGTTGCCATGCACTTGGCACTTTTGATAGTTCTTAGCAAACTTGATAGATTCTTTCTCCATTTCAGGCCAATAGTACCCAGCCCTAATAAGTTTTCAAGCTAGTGTTAAACCGTTCTAGTGTGACCCACAAATACCATCATGGACCTCCTCTAACACACGTTGAGACTCTTCCCATTCTAAACATCTAAGGAGCATACCATCTAGACCTCATTTGTATAGATCGTGACCAATGATGACATATCGGGAGGCATTACAGATAAGGTATCTCTTTTCATAGTGGTTGAAGGTATCAGAATGATTTGGTCTTGGAGATATGAAAATAGGTTTTTGTATCTAGATGAATCATGACCAACAATAGTGTAGATCATGTGGGTTTCAGGGGAATCATATGCAGGATAAGATAGTGCTTCCACCAGGAACTCATAGTGTAGCTTATGTTCAGGCTACTATAGTAGAGTAGATAGCATTGCCATTGCATCGGCATCCTTATTCTCTGTTCTAGGAATTTTCTCAAATGTGATAGATAAGAAATACTTCTTCAGATCATCTACCATTCTCTTGTAAGGAATGAGTTTTTCATCTTTAGTTTGGTACACATCATTGACTTGATGGATAACAAGTTGAGAGTCTCCATGAATGTGTAGCTCTGTCACTCTCCACTCAATTACTAGTTTCATGCCATTAAGAAGGGATTCATATTCTACAATATTGTTTGTGCAAGGGAACTTTAATCTGAATACTTTTGGGATTGAGTATCCTTGAGGATTTATGAACAATATGCCTACTCCTGATCCATTCTGTGTATAGGAGCCATCAAAGAATAACTGCCATTCTCTAGAAGAAAGAGTCGTGATAGAGGAATCTGGAAATTTTATTTGCATTGGTGTATCATCAATCATAGGTGCATCTGCTAATTGATCAACAATAACCTATCCTTTGATAGCTTTTCTTTCCACATATTCAATGTCAAATTCACTTAAGAGCATGACCCATTTAGCTAGTCCACCTGTGAGGGCAGCTTTGCTTAGAAGGTACTTGAGTGGATCAATCTTAACTACCAAATGTGTGGTATGAGCTAACATGTAATGTCTCAGTTTCTATGATGCAAAGATCATAGCTAGACAAGCTTTCTCAATTATTGAATAGTTCTTCTCATATGCAACCAATGTTCTACTGATATAGTATATAGCTCTTTCCTTTTTGTTCTCATCATGTTGTGCAAGCAATGCCCCCAGTGATGTATCTATTGCAGAGACATATAAGATCAATGGCTTCCCATGAATAGGAGGCATCAAAATAGGAGGATTTGATAGATATTGTTTGATATGGTCAAAGTTCTTCTCACATTCTTCATTCGATGCAAAGGTCACACCTTTATGTAATGTTTTTGTAAAAGGTTGTGATATGTCTGCTAGTTGTGATATGAATCTTCTGATAGATTGAACTCTTCCTTGTAATGTGCTCATTTGACTAATATTCTTTGGAGGTTGCATTTCCATGATAGCCTTCACTTTAGCTGGATCAACTTCAATGCCCTTCTTTGAAACTATGTATCCTAATAGCTTTCCAGAAGTGACACCAAAAGCACACTTCTTAGGATTTAGTCTAAGACTAAATTTTTCCATTCTATCTAGTATTTTGCTCAAGTCATTTAGATGTTCAGCTCTAATCATAGATTTTGCTAAAGTATCATCAACATAATCCTCCATAGTCCTATGCATCATGTCATGAAAAATAGAAGTCATAGCTCTTTGATATCTAGCACCAACATTCTTAAGCCCAAATGGCATGACATTCCAACAGAAGGTGCCCCATGCACATGTGAAAGCAATTTTCTCTTGATCCTCTGGAGCAATTTTTATTTGATTATATCCAGAAAAACCATCCATTAAAGAATACATCTCAAAGCCTGTCGTCATGTCCACTATCATGTCAATATTAGGTAATGGAAAATCATCCTTAGGGCATGCTTTGTTTGCATCTCTAAAGTCTGTGCATACTCTTATTGATTTATCTGGTTTTGAAATAGGTACAATATTAGAGATCCATTCTACATAATCAATAACTCAGATGAATCCGGCTTTTAGGAGCTTCTCTAATTCAGTTTTTACCAAGAGTGCAACATGATGATGCATCTTTCTCAATTTTTGCTTGACAAGTTTGACATTTGGAGCTATAGATAAATGATGCATTATAAGATTAGGATCCAACCTTGGCATATCTGAATATTTCCATGCAAAGTTGATCTTCTTCTCTGTTAGGAATGTTGTAAATTTTTTCTTCTCTTCTTCTGATAAAGATTGTGCTACATGAATCAACTGTGGTTCTTCTGTTGTTCCCAAGTTGATGGATTGAGTGGGCTCAATTAGAACTGGAGATCTGTCCTGTAAATGACTCGGAAGGACATCAAATATCTCATCCTTAGGCACCTCAGAGAGGTTTTCACCTTCAGATACATCTTTTATTTTTACTTTTGTAGGTTCTGAGACTGCCACAAAGTGGTTTTCACCCTCATAACTCCTTTTCTTTTTATTCTTATTCTTATTTTTCTGACTAAGATACTTGATGTCCGACTCCATCATGCTAATGCTTGGTTCACTAATGGAAGTCCTCATAGGCTCAACTGCATTGAGGTATCAAGCAAGGACATAGTCATTCGGGAAGATATAAATACCATGGCTCAGATTTTTGGAGGTTTGATCAAGAAGTTCAGGATGTTGGATAGTCAAAATGGGGAAAGATTGGGAGATAGTGTTTACGGATATGGATCTGTCATCATTAGTCCTAACCGGATGCTTGAGTTCAAAGGTGATATTACAACTTAAGACATTCAATTCATGAATAGGCTCAATGTCATTGTGGGAGTCTAATTCAGCCATCGGTGGATCAGACTCGATAGGTTCATCATTTCTCTCTAGACTTACATTGGGTTCAGGTGCATATTGGTGAATAACATCAACATGTTTCTCTATAATAAGCTCATCTTCTTTTGGAATGGCTCCCCATTCATAGTCATTAGATTCTTCATCTATGCCTCTAGGAAATCTAAGAACATGAGTAAAGTCAAGATGAATACCCCAAGAAGGGTTACCCTCAGATTCTGATTTGAATTCTTACTCATGGGAATCTGTCTCAAAATAACTACCACCTTACTCTTTTTGATTGTCTTCGAGATTAGCTAGTTCTTGTGTTGCAACTATCTCTTGATTGATAGTAGGTTCTTGTGTTTCTACTACATTAATTCTTTTGATTGGATCATCTTTAGCATCAAGAAGGTCTTTGATTTCCTTAGGCAAACACTCATAAGGAACAAGTTCTGAGCTATCTGAATCACTATCTGATGGTTTAGTTTCTTCCTTCTTAAGAAGGGGTTCGCCTGGTGTGATCTACTCTATGACATGGGAATAATTACCTTTGAGATGGAAGGGTTTCTTTTTAAAGCCTAATCCAACAGTATCTTTGTTTGCCCTACCAATATGTGAAATAGGTGTTATAAGACCTTTTCCTTTGACTTATAGAGGTCCTTTACCTGAATATCCCATCTTAGCTATTAATTTATCTCCTAGACCATATACATTAGAAGGGATTTTGGATATTGTAGTCACTAATTGGAACATCTTGAAAGTCAGGTTCATCCTTGTATAGCCATGCAAGCACAACTTCATCCTCTTCAAACTCTTGTTTAGATACTTGCTCTGCTACAAAATTCTTTTTATATGCCTCAAGAGGTTCTTTAGAGTCTGGTTTTGACTGTTTCAAAGATTGTCCATAAGACTTAGGTGAGACAGGTAGAGATGTCAAAGATAAGACTAGCTCTAGCTCTATAGTATATTCTCCCATACCATTTTCTTTGATATTGACCTCTTTTGCAAGATCTTCCATTTTAGATGTGGATGCTTCTTTTGTGGGCTCAATGGAAGATTCTCTATTATTAGGCACAAGTTTATCTGCACTTTTTTTCAATGTATTGCAAGTGGTGGATATGTCTACTGGAATAGTGACCTCTACTCCTTCATAAGGAAATTTCAAACATTGGTGGAATGTAGAGGGAATAGCATTCATCTCATGTATCCATGGCCTCCCTAGAAGAATGTTGTAAGCCAAAGGTAGATCAAGAACCTGACATATAGTATCTCTGATAACGGGACCTGCTCTGATAGGTAAGACAATGGTGCCTTTAGAAGATCTTTCTTATTCATCATAGGCTTTTATAGTTATTTTATTTCTGGGATCAATAGCTAATTCTAAAAATCCCAATTGTGTGACCAAGCTATAAGAACAAATATTTAGGCCAATGCCTCCATCTATCAACACATGTTTGACTCTACAATTCTGGATCAAGACTTCTATGTGCAAGGGCTGGTTATGTGGATGACTCAAAGAGTTGTCATCTTCCTCTGAAAAGGAGATATATTGCGGAGATGTAAGATGTCCAACCATAGTCTGGAACCTGTCTAAATCAAGGTCATCAGGAACATTGGATCCGAGCAAAGCTTTGTCTAGAATAGCTCTATGAGCTAGAGATATTCGAAGCAACTCAAACATGGAGATTTTTGCATTAGTGTGTTGGAGTTGTTGAACAATGCTATAAGATGTTGGCCTCGTATCTTTAGGATTGGAAGATTTAGAAACAACCTTCTATTTGGAAGTGGAAGAAAGATTGAAGGGCATCTTAGGGACATTTGATGAATCTAGGATTTGTCCGTTTAGATGTGCCTGAGCCTATGATCGAGTCACTGCATTAGCTGAAGTATGATCTCTATCTCTTCGCACAATTATGATGACATTGCAATGCTCAGAGAGACAAGGTTCAACCATATTGATAACAACATTATTTCCAAGGTAAGCATAATTGACCTTTGCCCCCATATTAGGCTGAGAAGATGAAACTTCTTGACCATGTTTCGGAAATGGTTTTTTGAATGTTGTATGATCATTATTGCTCTTATGGTTGTCAATCGTGATATCTCCCTTATCAATTAGATCTTGAATAGTATGTTTCCAGCGTAAGCAGTTATTAATTTTGTGACCTTTACCCCGATGGAAATCACAGAATTCATTTTCTCTCCACCATTTTGGCTTAGGATCAGGATCAGATTGTTAGATCTTAGGTAAAGAGATGATGTTATTAGCTAGCAAAGTTCTCATAGCTGATTCTAAAGATTCTCCAAGAGGAGTGAACTTTCATTTATTATCAGCGGACCAAGATTTGTATTCTGGTTTCTTTTGAGATGGTTTAGACACCTTTTGCTTTGAGGCTTTGATTGCTTGGGTACCAATAGTTAGATTGAAAGCTGGTGCCTTTGATGGGGCATAGATAGTATCAACAATGCCATCTGTGATGATGCCTTTATTCTTGTTCCAGTTTTTGTTCTTGTCTTTAGAACTGGATCCTGATTTGTACTTGTCCTTTTGAAGTGTGATGTCTCCTTTTTTCACAAGTACTTTATCAATTTTGATTGCATTGTCTACCATCTTATCAAAAGATGTATGATCTTGCATTTGTAAAGGGTAGTTGATCTCTGGGACAAGATTATTGATGAAGATTTCTAGCTTCTTAGTTTCTGGAATAGGCCTAGCATATAGAGAGAATTTCTTCCTCCATCTCTTGAGAAATGTCAGGAATGGTTCTCTTGGATATTGTTTGAGATTGCAGATATCAATCATGGTGACTGGATGTTGAATGTTGTAGGAGTATTGTTGATAGAACAATTTGATCAACTCCTCAAAAGTTTTGATAGTAGAAGGCAATCTAGAGAACCAATGAATGGCTACTCCCTCCAGAGATCAAGGAAAGAGACACATCAGATAGGTTGGTTCATGCATGAACTCCATAGATTGTGTACACAATTCTCTAACATGATCTTGAGGATCTAAGTGTCCATCATACTTATCATATTTAGGCATCTCCACTCTTTTCAAGAATGGTGGCATGTACAAGTCTTTGTCAAATGGAAAAGGACATAGGGCCTCCATGGAAAACTCCTTGGGTTCCTTTTCTTTCTCAAGGTTATTAAGTTTGACTTGCATGGCATGCATTTTTTTCATCATAGCTGTGAGTGGAGTTTCTTCCTCATGTGTAATGATATCTTCAACATTAAAGTTGGGAGGAAGTTTAGCTCCTTGATGAGCTAATTGTAAAAAGTATGCCTCTCTGTCTTCCTTCAAGAAATGCTTCATCATTCGTTTGAAGTTATCATCATTTTGATATTGAGCAATTTCTTCAGGTGTGGGTTCCTAATCTACACCATGTTGAGATTGAGCTCTTTGAGAGCCAAAGTTTGTCCCTTCTTGAGACATGGTAGGAATTCTCCCTGGGATAGATTGATGAGGAGTTTGTTGTTTACCTCTGTGATTTGATGAAGGAGGAATGTAACCAGTTTTTAATCGAAAGTTGCCAAGACCGTCGTCTTTGTAAAGACCAGAATTGTAGAGTTGCTCAAGAGTTGGACCCCTGATAGCAGTTATAGGTAAGGTATGGGATGCTTCTCTAGATTTCTTGTGAGAGGAAGCTCTAGTTTCCACCATTAACCTTGGGTGAAACAAAAGAAAATGATGAAGACAACTAAAGAAAGATCTGATTCAAGAAGATCAAATGATGCAACCTTGTCAAGGTTTGATTGATTGAAGCTTAGATTAGATGTAAATGAAGGATACTATGCCTTGGATGTATGGGTAGATTCCCAAAAGATAGCGGACATGAGTTCACAACACTTAGCCATTTTTGAAGATGGATTGAAGATTGATAGTTATGACAAGGTTTTGACACAAGATGATAAAGACTCAAATTGATTAAATAGAAGGCTAAATCGGATTCAAAAGGCCACTTTAGGAAAATGATTGGATTCTCTATACTTGCTGCTCTATTCCTGACATAGTGATTTGTTTGACAAATTCTGGAAATAGGCTGGAAAAGCTAGGTCTCTGACAGTTCTGACAACTTTTTGACAAATTTTCAAAATTTCTCAGATGACTTTCTACAGGCTCATACGACAATGCGTATAGCATGAAATGACAATTGAAAAACTCGTACGACTATTGTAAAACTTGCATGACAGTTGATAGCGGGGTTTTTGACTTTTTGAAATTGACTGGTAAGAAGACTCGTACGACAATGTACCATATACCATATGACAATCTGGGGGTTCTAAAATGACAATAGCCAAAAGTCGTACGACTTTCTGACTTTATAAAATGATTGTTGACTCCAGAAAGGTGTTTGACATCAGATTTTGCAATTTTTAAGGTTTTTAGTTTCAGATTGTTCACAAAATTATCTGTCCAGATTTGAAGATTGTAGTGGATTGATTCCTTCTTAGTAACCAGATAGATAAAAAAGCACGCAAAACAACAAGCAAGTGATTTCAAGCATGTCTAAAAACAATGAATAGGGGACAAAGAAACCCTACGCATGAACAATCAAGTGACTGAATTGTGCTAATCCCTAGGAGTGCTAACAGTGTATGTTCCAAAAAGTTTTGCAATAACGCACATATTCATAGAAAAATGAAAATTTGGCCTCACTAGGGTTTTTAGTAATGGTCTGACTCTACAACTTTTGTGATCTCAAGAGGGTGAACTCCAATCCAGGCACACTGGGGTTTTGACACAATCCAAGAATTTAATCAATCAGGAGCTGCTAGGGAGATTTGACAGCCCAACAAGAGACCACACCTGTGGAGATTTCTTCCACAAGGACATTCATATAGCAGTTGTCACTACCACGGTGAAAATGGCTATTACCACTTGAGGTTCTATCAACATGGTTGACCCAATTAAGGGAATGTCCACTATGGTTAATTGTCTCTAAAGGTGACTCACAAAATATAACACATGGAGACTGGTTCCAGATTCAAGGATCTAAGTTTCTGGTACTACCCAAAAAGGGAGTAGAGCATAATCCTCTAGCCTTTTCACTTTTAACCCAAACAAAGCAAACAGATTAATCTGACATGCTAAGACCAAGATTATCTCACAAAGATCTATGATGTCAACCACTCATGATCTATCAACCTTTTTGGAGAGAGAATGTATCAATCAGAAGCTGAAGACGCACAAATCTAGTAGAACGTGAGACTCCCTCAGTATCCTCCCTACCTACAAGGGTTCCTTCATTGAGAAGAGTTTCATTGGAAACCCACTCTCTCAAGAGCCATGAATAGTGTTCATAGGGCCTATTTACTATGTGTAACAAAGATGTTGAAAAGCAAATCTATGTTCATTTTTATAGCCCAAAATGAAATATGTGATATGAAAGCAATAAAGGTCACACAAGCTTGACACACAAGAGTTCTTTTTAATCCAAATCGAAATGTTATCAGCTGAGAAGATTACCTGAATTCCTCACAACATGCTTAGTAGATTATTACCTATTTTTAGTAATTATTACGCCTTTCCCAATCAAAACCAGCAGAAATCAATCAGACACAACAAATTTTAATCGTTAATGTTAGCTGTTAGTCCAAATCAGGAAAAAAAATCTGGAAAACTGCTTGAAAAAGTGAAACGACAATTGAAACCTGGCACTAAAACTTGTACGATAGTGGGTCACCTCGTAGATGACAATCCAGAATCTCGTACGACACTGGGTACCAGATCATACGACAATAGAGATTCCAAATGATACTGTGATCCTGATGGTACGATTCTCGATCAAATAAACTATCGTACGATAGTGGGTATCCTCTGATACGAGTTTTTGACAAAACTCATACGAAAATTGTATGGACAGAAATGAAAAATTACAGCTTGGAATAGAAAATGACAAGAAAATAATAGAAATTGAATGGAAACCCATTTCAGGGCCCCACGGTGGGCGCCAGTAATGTGTGTGTGAATTTTGTACCTAGCTGTAGACACAACACTTCAGTAAAACATTAGAGGTTAGCTAAAATCAAAATCGTGCAATGAAATGAAAACTAAACTAACCAGGTGATTTACTACCTTCTAATAGATGTGAGTATGTATTCTCAAATTGGAACGAGATCAGTGACCTTGACAACACCTAAACGAAGGATTTGAATGCAAAATCTAGGTATGAATTAGATGCAAATTAATCTTTTTTTTTTGGTTTTTCTATGCAATAATATGAAAAATGATATGAAATCTAATCTATATGAAAAATTGATATGCAATACAATTAATCTAACAATGATATGCTAAAATATGAATGATCTCACAAAGTTGTTGATTCGCAAAGAGGCTTCAATTCTTCAGATACCAATTCACCAGCATAAGTTTGTAAAATTATGAGATGATTTGTGAAGAGCTGAGCCTTGATTTTATAGAAATCCAGGGCTTTGGGGATGTATGGAAAAAGCCATAAATCACTCAGTTGATTTTTGAGTCAACAAGGAATTAAAGATAGTTAACTCACAATAAATCATGCAAAAACAACTTTTTGATTTAAATCAGAAGTTGAGATCAACTCTCAACTCAAAATAGAGTTGAGTTTATTTTTAAAACAACTTGAATTGATTTTCTGATTTATAGTTTTAACTATTTTTTGGATGTGCATAATTAATCATGAATTAAATAAATAAATAAAGTGATTTATCCTCAACTTAACTGATTTTAAAAATAAAACAATTGATTTATGGGTTAATCAGTTATTAAATCAAACTTTTATTCTAAAATAATATCATTAAATATGACAACTTGCTTTAATTAATTAAATAATAATTTAATCAATTAATGATAGGAATTTTGATTTATTGTCAAATTTAAATAATAATAATTAGGAATAAATAATTAAATTCAATTAAATAATTAAGTGGCAGTATTAAATCTAATTAATTAAATATTTAAAATATTTAATTAATCAAACTTTAGGATAAATAGGATTTATCATGAAATAATTATTAAATCAAAGATAATTAGATAAATAGGAATATTACTAGGAATATTTCCCAATGCAAAATTTAGGATAATCAATTAGGATTCGATGATGTTCAGATGTGCCTTAGGTTAGGACTTTGATATCGATTTCATTCGATGTGTCGATATAGGAGGTTAATGAACCTATAGCCCATTTTTGGGGTATTACAATTAGTAAGGCAACAGTAGATTCTAGATTGCTTAAATATGGATGTATATTTATCAAAGGAAGATTACGGAGATGGACCTTTTATAATATTACTTGTCTGTTCAGATGAAGAAGTTATCAATTCATTTTCAAGTTTCAATACATGTTATTTTCTAAACATAGATTAGCTATGATAGATCTAATTTAATCTATAAGATTTCCACAATCCATGTATATACAATATCAATTTCTGGTTTTGATTGTGTAGAGTTTTTAACCATCAATGTTTCAGATCATACTACATGATCCATCATAAGGATGTCAGAGAGCAAGAAGAACAAAAGATGGGTGATTGCAGATCTAGAAGACAATAAAAGGAGGGAGAAGGGAAGAGGAGAGAGAAAAGAAAGGTACAAAAAAAATTATAAAAATATAAGAAATACATAAAAATATATATAGGTATACATATATACCTATATATATTTGTTTCCTTTTATATTGTGTATTTACATGTATTCTAGTATACATATATGCATACTTATATACTAACCTACCTATTTACATATAGATATACATGGATACATTCACATATATACACTGGTAGACATATAGTTACAGGTATATATGTGTACACATGTATTTATACATATATTATCATTTATATATATGCACATGTGTGTGTGTGTGTGTGTGTGTGTGTGTGTATTTACACACACACACACACACACACATATATATATACACACACTTAGTTGTTTTTCTTTTTTTCTTTTTTTTAGTTTTATTTCTTTTTCTTTTTTTCTTTTCTCTTATTATGCTTTTATCTTTTGATTTGTCCATCTTTTAGATATCCCTTTATGTTTTCTTCTTTTGGTTTTTTTAATCTTTTTGTTTTGCACTTCTCTCCTATTTACTTGGTTTGATAAGTCTCTTTTGTTGTGTTTAGCCATTTTATGTATTTGTTATATTTTTATATTTTTTGTTGTACCTTTATTTTCTCTCTCCTCTTCCCTTCTCCCTCCTTTTATTATCTTCTAGATCTGCAATCACCCATCTTTTGTTCTTCTTGCTCTCTGACATCCTGATGATGGATCATGTAGTATGATCTGAAATGTTGATGGTTAAAAACTCTACATAATCAAATCTAGAAATTGATATTGTAGATCTAATTTAATTAGGCATTTAATAAATTTCATTCATATTACACTAACTAGTGGATGAATGCAGGGAAGGGGGTGAGTTTCCATAGGTTCCTTTTTTGCAATCATTCTGGAGTATATTTTCTTTAATTTATATATTCAGTTAGTCTTTAAAATGTATGAGAATGATTTCCCCAGATGTCCCAAGGTAAAGAAAAGGTTGTATTAGTATTATTGAAACTATGCTAATATATATATGAGGTCAGGCCAAATGTTGGAATATGATAAAATTTAGAAGATACTTTGGATGAAGACTATCTACCTCAGCTTTCTTCAAAAATAATTACTTTGAAAAAGCATCTTGATTCAAGAGGGGAATGTTTAGCAATTTGTGTAAAAGGCAATGCAAGTTTATTACGTAAACTATAATTAAGCATTGTAAATAGGGGATACCCCTATCTTTCTATCTATATTTCATATAAAGAGGGGAATGCCCCTATCTCAATAGCTTTGTAAATAGGGTAATGGCCTATCTTTAATATGTTGGACAATTGTCTTGGGCAAGACTGGAGGTTTTCTTATCCATTCTTTTCTACCAATGCTCGCACTGAATGGAGACTCATGTTTCTTTTCAACATGGCAATGGTAATCCCTAATAATTCCCATCCACACAATGTTCATGTTGAAGTTACGCAAAAAAAATTTCCCCTTGTTAGAGTCATCGATGTGATACTCCCCTTTGGACTGGTTCTTATCTTCTGAATAGTCATGTGGGTTTGGGGACTGGGTTGAGGGGTCATCCTAGTCATCATCAGGCACCTCAGTTTTTGGGTCTTGAGTCTTTTCATGGGCTCCAGAAGGGGGAGAGGGAGTGTTATCTTTTTTGATAGCCAGATCTTGCTTCTATGTTCAAATATTGCAATTAAGGACCAATTATTGAGGTGAGTAAGACCTCATTCCTTCTATTTATACAAGACCAAAGGGTGGTTCCCAAAGGTGCAAATTTAAATTAATTTATTTGGAATAAGTAGCATTATTGACATAAATCATATTTATTGTATAATGTACCCCTATAAAAATTGTCATAATGTATATGTAAGCTAGTTTAAATAAAGAAGGTCACACCTTTATAGAAAAAAGGGGGGCTTTCAAGAAAAGTGTCCAAGGTATGGATATAATAGCCCATATCACTCTTATGCACTTGTGCATGGAATCTTGGAAGAAAAACATAATCAAAATGTTTATAATACTTAAAATGATTTAACATGTGTTGAGGTGATAGAATGGAGAACACTTTAAGCACTAGTGAATGTGGGAATAAAGCATGGAGTTTTATTAAAAGTATATCATAAATAAAATAAAAGGGGATAACTTAATCAAGGTATACCAAAAGACTACATCCTTTCAAATGCATACATAAACTAGGTTACTCAAATGTAAATAAAAAATAAAAGAAGTTATAAAACTTTATAAGGGTCTACTTAATGATCCAAAAATAAACCTAAATATATTTTATTTTCATTAAGAAGATAAATCATGAATGCCTTAAAATGTTGTTATGGCCTTATACCTTGCTAACTAATCAAGTACATATCAAGAAAAAACATAGAAGGCCCTTAGAGACACTCAAACAATGTTGGGTTTATTAGGAACACTCATTATTCATGGTTACAAAGATTTTTATATAGACTATGAACAAAATTGTGTCAATGCAATCACAAAAATACAATATCCTAAACTAGAAATTGAAACCCTAAGGTTTTTCATGATAATTGTCTCTTGTTTGTTATATTTATGCTCCTTATTTCTATTTCTTCTTATTATTCATAGAATGAGAACTCTTTCATCCTCAATATCCCTAGAAGAAAAGGAATATCAATTTAAGTTAACTAAAAATTATTGGTGTATATGTTGCAATAAATGTGCATAATACATGGGGCACATATTCTCTTCTTCATGGTTTTGAAATCATGATCCATGTATTCATGGAAGTACTTACACAACTTGAGGAATGTTTCTAGGGCTTATGACTATCTTATGTAGATCTCTATTATTTATGTTTGTTAATTCCTTGAGCTATAAGGACTACCTAGTAGATGAAGGGTCACCATACTCATGGTACCTGAAAGGATTGTTGTAACATATAACCTAGGTAGTGGTGGTGGCTAAATTTTTTTTGGTGTTGTTACCTATATTTATATAAACTCCATTGTATTAACCCCTTCTCTTTTATTGTCAAGTATTTGACCTTTTGTACAAACTATGTGTTAGAATTATTTAGAACAACAGAGAGGGGTGTGAATCAGTTGTTCTTAGGTCTAGATGTACCAATTGAACTTTCTAGCTCACTTCAACAATCATAGATCTAATTAGCTATTCAACTCGGTCTCTATAGCATATATCATAAACACATAACATGCAGTCCACTATCCAAAAGTAATTAACTTGCAGAATATAACAACATTCACATCAAAACATTCACACAAGTATAACACCAGGATTTATAGTGGAAACCCAACTTAGGAAAAACCACTTTGTAACATGCTATTGATATTTCACTCTTCTGAAGTGAGCTTTGTGAGAATCCAACCCTATTAAAGGTTTACAAACAGACTGCTAGGTGTGACCCTGTTAAAGGATTTAAACACTCTGTCAAAAGTGACCTGGTTAAAGGATTTAAGAACATTCCATTAGAATGTCACCTTGGTTAAAGGATTTATACAATGACTGTTAGGTCAACCTTGATTAAAGGATTTAGATTTATACAATGGTTAGAATGTAACAATAGTTTCTGATCTGAAAAACATACAACTCACTTTGCAAATACAGACCCACTTCACACATAGATTTTTATTTACTGATTGACCTTCATTTCCATCTCCATCACTGATCTACTCAGAATTCGCTTCAAGCAATCACAACTCTATCCAACTTCTTCACAATTTTACCTTAAGCCTTCTGCTTAGACTTATCAATTAATAAAATCAACCACTTCAACCCATGTTGTAACCTCACAATTAGGTTTTCTTTTATACCTCTTCAATTAGGTAAATCCATCTTTTTCTGCTTAATCTCCATCGTAGATCTTAGGTTTAGGTCAGATTCATCAAATCCTTCCATCATTATGTTCTTCATCCTTCCTTCTAGATACATCTTCAAACTTCTCATTGAATCCATAATAAAATGATTTACCATGCATTAAATGCTCCATACAATTCATTAATAAAGTCAACATGATTTACATATCCCAAGAATTCAACTATGTCAGCTGGGAATCTTAATTCTTTCTCCAAATGTAAATTACTGACACTCGGTCAAGACTATGTTCTTCTCCTCGGTCATCACTGCGCAACTCGGTCATCTCTACAAACTGTCTTTCTTGACAAACATTATCTTTTCTTGGTAATTTATTGTCGCTTAGTATATACTTATATTCAGTCAACACTAAATTTACTCGGCATATACTAGCGCTCGATCGACATTAACATCACTCGGCTTAAACTAGATTTCTTCACTTTTGCTCAGTTAAGTCTATCTCTTCAGTATTTCTTCTTACTTAGATAAACAATACATTATCTTATCAATGTGCCAACTAATCAAGTACCTATTGAAGTATCAAATAACTTAACCTTTCCTTAGGTTCTCTTTTTATCTCCTTTGCCTAATCTTGTTCATCAATCAATAGATATGGTACTATCTTAGATAGCAATTGTCTCACCAGTTAAGGTTTGACATCAATGACAATACAATAATTGTTTCAATTGCAGTTTCCAACAATCTCCCTCTTTGGCATTGATGGCAACACCACATGAATAACACATGATTTACCAAACAATCCAAAAAAAAATTGTGCATCAGACTTTTATAATATCCTTAACTTCATTCTGATTCACAACTTTCTTTGCCTTGCCTGACCACATACATAGTTGCTCCCTCTAAATCTTTTATGTATCTATTTCTCTAATTTCTCTGAATCTCTCCCTATGTGTTTTCATTTGAATCTCTCCCTCTTTGACAACAATGCCAAAGTAGTATCTATCACTTGTATCTTCCATATGTAGATGTCTTCATGTCAGTTTAGTATGCTATATTTCTCCCTTTGTCATCTTGCTTATGACTGATTATCATCTCTGCTTTACTTCTCACAACTCTAGGCAACTCCTAAAGTGTGACAATTTTTGCATCAATTTTTAGTTATTCTATGTAGTACATTTGATGTAGTGCTCCTAGTTGACTAGGAAACCTCAGTTAGGGGAATCACCCCTAGTTTACCTCTAATCTATTCATGAGCATCCTTAGGTAAAGCTTTTGTGAATATGTCTGCTAATTGTTCTTTTGTATTCACATATTCCATTCTCACTTATTTGTTTTGTACCATCTCTCTCAAGTAATGATACTTGATAGCAATATGATTAGTCTTTGTGTGCATTACTGGATTCTTTAATATATTGATAGCACTTGTGTTATCACATAAAATCACAATCAACTCAGTGATTTCCTCTTTCATTCCTTTTAACAATTTCTTAATCCACACTAAATTTGAACAATTAATTGCGGCTACTACATACTCATCTTCTGTTGTAGATTGGGAAATGTAGTTCTATTTCTTGCTTGTACATGAAACTAATCTCTTTACTAGAAAGAATTCTCCACCACTCATACTTTTTCTATCATCAACATTTCCATCCCAATCTGCATCTATGTAAACTCTCCGTTCAAATTTTTCATTCTTCTTATAGTATAATTCATAATTCTCTGTCCCTTTCAGATATCTCAGTATTCTCTTCACTGCCATCATATGATTTTCCTTAGGATTGGCGGAAAATCTTGCCACAATCCCAATAGCTAGGGAAGTATCTGGTCTATTGTGTACAACATATTGTATCTTTCCAATCATATATCTATACAAGGTTTGATTCACTTCAACAGTATCATCAGTTTTAGATAGTTTCTGTCCAGTAGCCATAGGAGTGCTTACTGGTCTGGAATCCTCCATACCAAAAGTTTTCAGTATCTCTTTAACATATTTAGATTAAGTAATAAAGATACCTTTCTCCATCTAATAAACTTGTAAACCAATAAAGAATTTGATCTCACCAAACATAGACATTTCAGATTTAGTTTGCATCTCATTTGAAAAATTATGACATAGGGCATCTTGTCCTCCAAATATGATATCATAAACAAAAATTTTAGATAACAAAATCCCTTTACCTTTCTCTATCTTCATATACAAATTATTGTTGTCATTTGTTCTTGCAAACCCAATCTTTATCAAATAATTGTGTAGTCTCTCATACCATGCTCTGGGGGCTTGTTTCAACCCATACAACGCCTTGTTCAACTTGCAAACCATATTTTTCTTGCTTAGGTCAACAAATCCTTCAGGTTGTTCAATGTATACTTCTTTTTCTAATATACCATTAAAAAATATAGATTTGACATCCATCTAATATACTTTGAAATCTTTATATGAAGCATATGCAAGTAGATTCCTCACTCCTTCTAATCTTGCTACAATGGAAAATGTTTCCCCATAGTTTATTCCTTCTTCTTGTGCATTACCCTTGCATACCAATCTTTCCTTGTTTCTTGTGACTTGTCCATGTTCATTTAGCTTGTTTCTGAATACCCATTTTGTTCCAATAACATTTTTATCTTCTAGTCTCGGCACCAGAGTCCAGGTATCATTCTTTTCTATCCGATCAATCTCTTCACTCAAGGTTGGTGCAGATGAGTGGTACAAGAATTTTCTAGATAGATCAATCACTAGTTGGCAGAACTTCATTGATCAGTTCATAGAAGAGTTTGGGGATCACAAGGACCCATCATTTGCAACTCATGAATTAACAACCATGAGGAAAAATGTCAATGAAACTGTTAGGGAGTTTAATAAAAGATTTAACAGGGTGTTGAATAAGATTCCAAAAGACATTCACCCTGTGGACTCTTTTCTGATTACCTTCTACTTGAAAGCTTTTGATGTGAAGATAAATTATGAGATAAGATCTCATAACCCAACAACCCTGCAACAAGCTTTCAAAACTGCTCTTAATATTGAAAACAATAGAATAGCTGCCAGAAGGATTGATAAGAGAAGTGATCCTAAGCTTTTTGACCCCACTGCCCCGAAGAAGAATAATGATAATGATAAAATGGATGAATTAGTGAGTTTGATGAAGAATTTGCAACCAAATAAAGGTAATTTTCAAGCGTGAAGATAGGACAAAAATTTCAATAGAAATGATAAGTATAGGTTACATGATATGCCTTACCATACTGAGTGGAAAGATGGAAGGCCAGTAAAGAAGCAGATGGATACTCCAGATCCTCTCAAGAAGAATAATCATTTCATAGGGGATGAGTTGTGGAGTGAAATTTGCAAAATGCCTCACCCTCAGGATCAATGCCTTATAGCACAAAAGGTTTTAGAGGAAGAAAACCAAGGATATGAAGAGAGGCCTGTGATAAATGCTCTTTCATCCACACCCTTTTGGTCAGGAGACAATGATGATTCAGATGGGGAATATGTGCCAGATGAAAGCTACAGGAGGTTGGGATACCTACAAGAGCAGCAAGTCTTCTCAGATGATGATAGGGGTCCGGTCATTAGAAGGACAAAAAAAGAAGAAAGAGAAGCTTACACTGTAGTAGCGATGGAGCAAGTGCTTAGCAAATATTAGTTAAGGAAAAGGAATGTGAACTCAGGAAATGAACAAGCAGCGGGGATGTATGGGATTTTAAATAAGGACATCGAGATAAAGAAGTCAAAGGCAGATGTCCCTAGAAAGAAAATTGATCAAATATCAAAGACAGGTAAACCCGTGGATAGACAATGCAATGATAAGGAAATTTCAAAGTATACTTCATTTATGTCTCAAGCATTATCTCAGGTGAAGCTTTCTATTCCTCTAATGGAAATCGTTAAATTAACTGATTACAGGAACGAAACAATAAAATTAATAAATGATGTTGTTAAAAAGGATGCAAAGGAACAAAAGGATAATGAAGAATTACCAGTTATTTACCTAGGAACTTCTGTTAGTGAAGATGCTACTAAAGTAGATCCTTTCTTTCTAACTTTATTGATAAATAATAAATTAATTAAAAATTGTATGTTAGACTCTGAAGCAGTGGTGAATATTATGCCTCATGGGGTAATGAAGGAGTTAGGAATGAATGTAGATACTACTTATGGAAAGTGTTATGCTATGGATAATAGGTCAGTTCCAGTTAGTGGAATAATGAAAAATGTTGAGTTTAAGTTCCCATCATGTCCTGAAAAATCTTATAAAATAGACATCACTGTTGTAGAAGTACCACCTAGTTATCGAATGTTATTATCTAGACAGTGGTCTAACTTGGTAGGTGGAAATATTTAGTTAGATCTATCTTATGCTTCTATCCCAGTGAATGACAGGGTTATAAGGATCAATAGAGAACCAAGATCTACCTATATCATTGAAGACGTTGATCCAAGCCAGGTTACGCATTTCTGCCACACTGACATGGAGAATTTTCAGGTAAGAATTCATAAGAACCTTATTGAAAATACTAGCCCTATTGAAATATGTGCTAAGGAAAATAATGATCTCATGTGGAAAATGTTTTTTGATGGATCATGTAGTAAAAATGGTAATGGAGCAGGTGTAGTATTTGTGTCCCCAAATGGAAAATCTTTTAAGTATTCCTTCTTGTTAGCATTTGAATGTACTAACAATATTGCAGAGTATGAAGCACTTTTGTTAGGTCTCAAAATAGCAGGTAAGCATGGTATTAAAATTCTTTCTGTTTATGGTGATTCTGAATTAATTGTATCTCAGATTAGGGATAAGTTTACTACTAAAAATCATACCCTAAAAAGATATAAGAATGAAGTGTGGGATTATATAGAAATCTTTGATGCTTTTTCAATAACATGGATAGATAGATCTGAGAATATTCTTGCTGATTTCATGGCTAACCTAGCAGTTAGGCATAATGACATTCCATGTGAAGATATTGCACAGGTAGAGATCAAACCAAGGCCATCGATACCAGATAACGTACATAATTGGAAAATTTTTGACAATGATAGAGATATCATAAGGTTCCTTGCATGCAAAGAAAGGTATGAAGATCAACTCATTGATTTAAGTGCTTATGTTGAAACAATAGATGAGAAAGATACTTTATTTGGAAAAGATGTAATTCAGCTTAAAACTAATAAAATTCCTAAGGGACTTGTTACTATAGAGAAAATGTTTGATAGTAAAGATTCTAATGGTAATTTCAAATTGGAAAACATGAATATAGAGGAAGTTGAAAAGATAAACTTAGGAAATGAACATGCTCCTAAAGAAATTTTCATTGGTAAAAAGTTGACTCCTAAAATTAGATCTGATATCATTAATTTGTTAAGAAAGTATAGACATGTGTTTGCTTGGTCATATGACGATCTCAAGGCTTATAGAGAGGATTTATTTCAACATGAGATACCCTTAAAACCTGATGTAAAACCCTTTAGACAAAGTCAGAGACTGATAAATCCAACTTTGGCTCCCAAGATGAAAGAGGAACTCGTAAAGATGAGGGATGCCAGTATCATAAAGCCGATTAGGCATTCCACTTGGGTTTCGAACTTGGTCCCTGTTAGGAAAAAGAATGGAGATATTAGACTTTGTGTGGATTTCAGAAATCTAAACATATCTTCATTAAAGGACAATTATGCATTGCCAAACATGGAAGCATTATTACAGAAGGTTACAGGAAATGAACTGTTATCTATGATGGATGGGTTCTTTGGGTATAACCAGGTTAAAGTGAAAGAGGAAGAACAATACAAAAAATCTTTCACCACACCATGGGGTACGTATGTTTATGCAAGAATGCCATTTGGGCTTACAAATGCAGGAGCTACTTTTCAGAGGGCCATGGACGTTGCCTTTGAGGAATTCATTGATATTATCATGGTAATATATTAGGACGACATCACAGCTTATTCCAAGAAAGTAGAAGATCATTGCAAACATCTAGAGAAAATATTTAAAAGAGCTCTCGAATATGGAATATCCTTAAACCCAAAGAAATGTCATTTTGGGGTAACCGAGGGTAAACTCCTTGGTCATATAGTTTCCAAGGAAGGAGTCAGAATATATCCTGAAAGAATTGAAGCAATTGATAGGGTTTAGATCCCTAAAAATGTTAAGGGAATACAATCTTTCCTTGGGAAAATCAACTTTGTAAGAAGGTTTGTCCCAAACTTCTCAGAAATCATAAAACCTATTGCAAAGATGTTAAAGAAAGGCGTGGTTATAAACTGGTCAGATGAGGCTTTACAAGCATTTTCCAATATCAAGAAAGAAATCAGGGAAGCTCCAGTCTTAAAATCTCCTGATTTCTCTAAATCATTTCAGTTGTTTTCCTTCGCTTCATTCCACACCATAGCAGCAGTCTTGTTACAGAAAAATGATGAAGGGTATGAGCAACCAATAGCTTTCTTTAGTAAAACTCTCCAACCTTCTGAGCTGAGTTATGACATACATGAAAAATAGGCTTATGCATTAGTTAAATCCATGAAGTCATTTAGAGCTTATCTAGTTGGGGCCAAAATTGTGGCTTATGTTCCGAATGCAGCAACTAAGGACATCTTAAGGCAATCACAGGTTACAGGAAGGAGATGTCGATGGATAAATCAGATTCAAGAGTTTGACATTGAGATTCAAATCACCAAGTTAATCAGAGGACAAGGGTTGGCTAAGCTTATGGCAGAAACAAATTTAGATGCATCACAGGTCAACCAAGTAGATTTAGAAGAAGCTGAGATGAGTATCGAGCATTGTCCATGGTATATAGACATAGTATATTTCCTAAAACACATGAAATGTCGAGAAGGTTTAAATGATAATCAGAAAAGAAATATAAATTTACAAGCATCAAGATATGTGTTGATCCAAGGAGATCTATATTGGAAAAATAATGATGGTATTCTCCTATTTTGTCTAGACATCTATCAAGCCAAGTCAGTTATTAAAGATCTACATGATGGGGTGTGCGGTGGCCATTTTCTGGCTAAGACAACAACTCACAAGATATTGAAAGCTGGGTATTACTAGCCTCATGTGTTCAAGGATTGCTATGATTATGTTAAAAAGTGTGAGTCCTGTCAGAAATTTTTTGGAAAATTGAAATACAATGGTGCTTTACCCCTTATTCCGCTACAGACTGAGGAACCTTTCAAAATGTGGGGAATAGATTTTATCGGGGAAATTGTAGATGCTTCGAGTGGAGGTCACATATGGATATTAGTTGTGACCGATTATTTTACAAAATGGGTTGAAGCTATACCTACAAGACAGGCGACAAGCAAAGTGGTTATTAAGTTTTTGACAGATAATATACTTACCAGATTTGGGGTACCTTGTAAAATTATTTGTGACAATGGTATGTGCTTCAGATCTAAAGAATTTTTAGAATTTTGTGAGAAGTATGGCATAAATCTATCTTATTCATCTCCGTATCATCCACAAGGGAATGGTCAGGCAGAATCAAGCAATAAGAACATACTGAAGATTATTAGAAGAATGTTGAGTAACAATAAAAGAGCTTGGGACTCTAAACTGAATCTAGCTATATGGGCAGATAGGGTTACAGTGAAGAGATCGACAAGTTTTGCTCCTTATGAGTTAGTTTATGGAAAACAAGCAAGATTACCATTAAATAATCTTTTACCAGTATACAAATTTATTCAAGAAGAAGAGCTTGAGGATGTAAACTTTATGGAAGACCAATTGAGTTAGTTATCAGAGTTAGATGAGATGAGAAGAATAGCACAAGAAAAGAATATACATCAACAAAAATAGATTAAGACCTTGCATGATAAAAAAGCGACTGATAGACCTTTCAGAGAAGGTGATTGGGTGTTGAATGGAATGCTAAAGACCAAGACAAAGGGAAACATGGCAAATTCAAGGCATTGTGGTTAGGACCTTACATGGTGGTTTCAAAAGCAGGTGAAAATTCTTATTATTTACAGGGCACTGATGAAGTCATTCAAGAGTTCCCTACCCATGGTCAATATTTGAAACCATTTTTCTCTTAAAACAAGAAGTATTCCCTAACTTGTATATAATTTTTATTTATTTTCTTTAAAAGTATTATGTTTCTTTTCTTACTATGGTTTTCTTTTCCAGAGACAGCTGGGATCTCACTGCATCCAGATATGAACACACGTCCCCAATAAGAGCCACTATTGATACCGATAATTTCTATGCCTAAAAATTCAAGACGACAGGGAAGTATTCTATATATCTATCATACTTCATAAATTTCCTTTGATAAAAAATAAAAATAAGTGAAAATGCATCTTATTTTTGTCTTTTACTACAATGATTGATTTATTAATTTCATTTTATTTTAGTCATTTGATATAAAGAATCACTTATTTTAAAATAAAATAAATGAATATTAAAGAGGTAGAGCAAAAAGGCGGCAATCGGGAGTTGAACACTTGACCTCTCAAGGCAGCCTTTTGTTCTACCTATCTACCCTCCTACCCCCTAACCAGTTAGTCTATTTATTTTCCTTGAGAGGGTTAAGAGAAATTATATATTTATCTTTGTTTTGAAAATATATGGTTTTTATTTATTAACATATTTCATTTTAAAAGGAAAAAGAATAGGGAGAGGGAGTAGAACCCTCGACCTCTTGACCCATCCTTTATCCTACCTAAACTACCCGACCTACCCTAACCAATTGTCCTATGTTATTCCTTGAGAATTTGGGTAGTAATTATGGTATAAATTTTAGAGTTTTTATTTCCCTTTTAATAATTTGAAAATAATTATTAGGATGTGGAGTTTTTGTGCATGATGTTTTAAAGGATTCTATATTTTACGTGATTTGAATTTTACTAATGTGATCATTTTTAATTTTAATTTCTAATTTACTCTCATAAACCCTAAAGTGAAAAGTGTAGAAGGAAATTCATGAGGTTTTTTAGCATAAATCTTGAATTTTCAAATACCTAATTGTAATCTTTTATTTTACCCTATTGAAATTTTAAATGTGAAATCAAAATATTAGGGTAAAAACGGATTAATGGATATATTTGACCTTATTTGTTTTTAACTTTCTCATTATTGGAAGTAATAATTATGTAATGTAAATGATTTTATTTTCATCTTGTTAATGTATGCCTATTTAGGGTTTTTTTTATTTAGAAGGTGAAATTATTTTATTTTAAAGATCTATTTGTATTTTATTAAGGGGTTGTGAGGTTTTTATTGGTTTACATTAGAGAATATTTCTAAGCTTTAGAGTTATTATGTTTTCTAAAATTATTAATATACTTGCCCAATGTAAATTATTTCTTTGTGATATTAGGGTGAGTTAAAAAATTTTGTTTTAGAAATATTGCTATTATGTTATTTATATCATTTTTGTGAAAGGATATTTTAAATAAATGCATTATGGTTTATTTTAAAAGTAAAAATGTAAACACAATGTCATAACTTTATTTAATGTTTATTTATTAAAATGTTATGATAATTAATGTGAGTTACAAATGATTAATATTTAAATTTTTATAAGCCATTTCATTTATCAAATCCATATATAAATTATGGTGTGAATCTTTTTCAATTATTTATTAATTATAATGGTCTTTTACAAAAACCTAATATACTATAAAGATAATATTTTGATTTTAGGTTTTGTTAAAGGATTGTCTAATGTCAAAATTTTTGTGCAGGGATTAAGCGATGGATTATTATGCACAAATTGATTACAAACCAGCTTTCTGAATCGGAAATATTTCCTTAAAAAACTATTGTAATAGTTTATTGCATAAATTTTAGGGTTAATTGTAGATTAGGTTTCTGTGAACAGAGATGACTCTTCACAGATAACCTTTTGGAAACATATTAATATAGAAACATTTGTAAACAAAAGGGGATGACGAGAAAAATTTACAAAAAATACATTTGGAATATATTGGAAAATGGGATGATTGCTCTTGCTCTAGAATCATATGAAATTATTGGATCAACTTATAGGTCAAGTGGTTTTTGAAGTTTAATTGCTAAATTCACTGGTAACATCTGTTCCTTTGTGATTGTTTTGAATTCGATGCTTTGGATAAAGTATATTTTCTTTATTTGAGATTATTGTATTGCAATTGCAAATAGGAATCTGAGAGCTACGTCAGATTAGTTTTCTATTGTGTATGGCTAAGCATGCCCTTTGGATGTTATTAAATTCAATCGGTCTATCCTTTGGAAATTAAAATCTTTTTGAATAGTTGTCTTCCTGTTGCTATTGTTATTTGATCAATTTCAATTGATAGATTTCTTATAATCTGTCTCCAAAGTTATATTTAATTCAAGTTTTCATTTTGTTGTTAATAGATAAAACTGAATGAATTTTAACAGTTAACTTCAATTAAAGTAATCACACATATTTTTCATTTCTGATCAGGAGTAGGCACTGGTCTTTATTTTAAGTATAGTTAATTTTTATTATCCTTTTATTATAGCAACTCTTTAGATTATTTTGTTTATTCATTTAGGAAAAATCATTAATTTTAGGTTTACCAGCCTTGGTTTGATTGAACCAAAATTGCAGAGGCACCTATTACAGTGCCTGTCAGTTGGCCTCAAAATGACCAGCGTTTTCGAGCCCCAACAAGTATATAGCATTTACTCCCAAAGACTCTAAAATACTTCACATCAATTGCATAACCATACCATAACTCAAAAGGTGTAGCATTTGTAGCTTTATTGATTTGTACTTAGTTTAAGGTATAAATAGTTGTACTTACAAATTCCCTCCATTATTTTTGTGCAACATTCTTCTCAATCATCAGTGTTCTTGCACAATTCATAATTGACCTATTTCTTCTCTTTGTTATGCCATTTTGTGGAGGTGTTCTTGGTGTAGACATATGTCTCTTGATTCCTCTATCATTGTAGAACAAATTGAACTCATTTGATATAAACTCTCCACCTTAGTTAGATCTCAAATATTTCAGGCTTCTACCTGTTTCTTTTTCAACTTTTCCCAAATACCTCTTAAACAACTGAAATGCATTAGATTTCTCTTTCAAAAACATTACAGTCATCATCCTAGTGTAGTCATCAACAAACAAAATAAAATACTTATCACCACAATAACTTTGTACACCCATAGGTCCACAAAGTTTAGTATGAACCAATTCCAAAATATTTTTAGAAGTATATGTCTTGCTCTTAAAACTAGACTTTTTCATTTTCCCAATTGACACTATTTACACATCACATTATCGGGTTTCTTCTATCTTGGTAAATCTCTAACTTTCTTCTTTTTGCTAATAGTTACCAGATTGTCAAAATTCACCTGACACAACCTTTTATGCCATAACCATACATCATCAAATTGCACAAACAAAGGTGTTTATTTAGATAGGTCTAGATAGAACAAGTTACCTCTAGTCTGTTCTCCACTTCCAATTAGTTCACCAGTGGCATCAAATATTTTAGCCTTTCTATGATAAAATTCCACTCGGTAACCAGTACTATTTAGTTGTGCAAAACTCAACAAATTATAGTTAAGACCTTCAACCTAATAAGCATTTTCACATGTGATCTTATCAGTCAGCTTAATTAATCCTTTACCTCTCATAGGACATAGTGCATCATTACCAAACTTAACACTTATACCTTTGTAATGATCTAGGGTTTTAAATTTTCTTTTATCACTAGTCATCTGATGTGAGAAACCACTATCAATAATCCATTTATCACCTTTACTCACATAAGAAATAAGTGTAGTTTTCTCATCTTCATCAAAATCGTATTTCATAGCAACATAAACTACTTCAATATCACATTCATCAGATTCACTAGTGTCACTATTAGTTTCCTCTTCAGCAATATAGCAGGATTTCTTACCTTTGTCTTTGTAGTCTTTGTACCTTCAGTGATCTCTGTTATTTCTCTTATCATTGTACTTGTTTTCCCTTTCCTCATCCTTGTCAGTCATGTCAGGGCATCTTGTTGCAATATGGCCAACTTTGTTACATGAAAAACATATTATAGGAAGTTTACCTTTATATTTTCCTTTTCCTCTTTTTATTCTTCTAGCCATGAGTGCCTCAAGATCATCTAGTTCCTCATCAGAAGTGTCGATTTCACTGTCACTATCACTATCACTTTTCACGCATTTTTTTTTTCTCTTAGACTTATGAAAAACCATTTGTGACTTGAATACAGATTCAACATTAGGAGTAGTGTGGTTATCATAGTTAGATAGCTCAAAAGTAGTGTGATTACCAGCAAGACTTTCCAGAGTAAGAACATTACTAGGGTTGCATGTTGATTCTTGAATTGTAGAAATTCTGATAGCATAGATAGGAATCAAATTTCTCAATACCTTACCAATAACAGTCTCATCATCAATGTTTCCATTAGCTCCTCTTATAGAATTCACTACCTCTTTAATTCTTCCATAGTACTGAGCAATATTTTCTCCTTCTTGCATTTTCATTTCATCAAACTTACCTCTCAAACTTTCATCTTTTTCTCTCAGTACATTTGTATCACCACCATAGATAGTTGCAAGAGTATCCCACATTTTCTTTGCAGTAGTGCACTCTTTGATATCTTTAAATTCAGGATATCTTAGAGCATATGCAATCTCCAACATTGCTTGATTGTGTTCTTTTTTTGCTTTCATCTCCTCGGTAGTCAAAGGTGCAAAAGGTATAACATAGTCATGTTCCACATAGTACTTCGTCGAATCACCAATACCAGCTAGATGCAATTTCATCAGACTTTTCCATGCAGGGAAGTTATCTTTGTTCAACTTCGGTACCTCCTTTTTATACATCTTGATCATTAGCTTCAAGTACCTTTAAAATTTTCTTTGTAAGAACCAATATCTCTGATACCAATTGTTAGAATTATTTAGAACAATAGAGAGTGGGGGTGAATCAGTTGTTCTCAGGTCCAGATGTACCAATTGAACTTTCTAGCACTTCAACAATCACAAATCTAATCATCTATTCAACTCGGTCTCTATAGCATATATCAGAAACACATAACATGCATTCCACTATCCAAAAGTAATTAATTTGTAGAATATAACAACATTCACATCAAAACATTCACACAAGTATAACACCAGGAATTATAGTGGAAACCCAACTTGGGAAAAACCACTTTGTAACATGCTATTGATATTTCACTCTTTTGAAGTGAGCTCTGTGAAAATCCAACCTTGTTAAAGGTTTACAAACATATTGCTAGGTGTGACCCTGTTAAAGGATTTAAACACTCTATCAAAAGTGACCTAGTTAAAGGATTTAAGAACATTCCATTAGAATGTCACCTTGGTTAAAGGATTTATACAATGACTGATAGGTCAACCCTGATTAAAGGATTTAGATGGATACAATGGTTAGAAAGTAACAATAGTTTCTGATCTAAAAAATATACAACTCACTTTGCAAATATAGATCCACTTTGCACATAGATGTTGATTTACTGACTGACCTTCATTTCCATCTCCATCACTGATCTACTTAGAATTCACTTCAAGCAATCACAACTTTGTTCAGCTTCTTCACAATTTCACCTTCAACCTCTTGCTTAGATTTATCAATCAATAAAATCAACCACTTCAGCCCATCTTGTAACCTCACAATTAGGTTTTCTTTTATACCTCTTTGATTAGGTAGATCCATCTTTTGCCTCTTAATCTCCACCGTAGATCTTAGGTTTAGGTTAGATTCATCATATTCTTCCATCATTATGTTCTTCATCCTTCCTTCTAGATACATCTTCAAACTTCTCATTGAATCCATAATAAAATGATTTACCATGCATTAAATGCTCCATACAATTCATTAATAAATTCAACACAATTTACATATCCCAAGAATTCAACTATGTCAGCTGGGGATCTTAATTCTTTCTCCAAATGTAAATTATTGACACTCGATCAATACTGTGTTCTTCTCCTCAGTCCTCACTGCGTAACACAGTCATCTCTAAAAATTGTCTTCCTCGGCAAACATTGTCTTTGCTCGGTAATTTCATGTCGCTCGACATATACTCATGTTCAGTCAACACTAGATTTACTCAGCATATACTAGCACTCGGTCGACACTAACATCACTTGGCTTAAACTAGATTTCTTCAATTTTGCTTGGTTAAGCCTACCTCTTCAATCTTTCTTCTGACTTAGATAAATAATACATTATCTTGTCAATGTGCCAACTAATCAAGTACCCATTGAAGTATCAAATAACTCAACATTTCCTTAGGTTCTCTTGTTATCTCCTTTTCCTAATCCTCTTCATTAATCAATAGATATGGTACTATCATAGATAGCAATTATCTCACTAGTTAAGGTTTGACATCAATGACAATACAATAATTGTTTCAATTACAATTTCCAACACTATGTTGTATAGTTTGTAAACTCATGAGCTATGTAACCTACAAAATTTAATCCCTTTTGTTCTTCATTATCATTCTTTTTCCTCATTCATTCTTCATAATTTTACAAAAATAGTGAAATCAAATAAATTGCAACTTCATGAACCAAAACAAATATTCAAACTTTCTCATCCTCTTTTCTTGTTCACTTTATTGCACCTTTTGCAACATCTTCAACCTCGTTACAATTTCACAAATTCATGACATAAAAAACTTTGTGACATTATGAAACTTAAAAAATTTCATACTTTTGTCATTTCATTTTTGCAAGGTTTACAAACCCACAAAATCCATGACTCTTGTGATATGACTCAGGTTCACTAAGTGAAGCCCTCATGCAATACAAATTTTTCTCATCCACTTTTCTTGTTCACTTTGTTGCACCTTTTGCAACATCTTCAACCTCATTGCAATTTCACAAATTTCATGACATAATAAACTTTGTGACATTATGAAACTTGAAAATTTTCATACTTTTTTCATTCCATTTGTGCAAGGTTTACAAATCCACAAAATCTGTGACTCTTGTGATATGACCTAGGTTCACTAAGTGAAGCCCTCATGCTAAATAAAACCCTACAAATAAATCAACAAAATAAAACTACAAAACAAAAACACACTTAATCATGACTATATAAACATAACAACAATGTCTATACTACAAAATTACACAAGATAGGGAAAATAAAAAATAAAAATACATTTAAATTTGCTCCAAAAATAAACATTTACAAAATTTATTGAATGATACTTCTAAGCTAGAAATTTATTTGACCACGTTCTTTATCAATTTGATAAGGCCCATATAATAAGGCATAAAACTTTCCATATTTTCCTTTATCCTCTAACCTAGAATTCCAAATGAGGACAAGATTCCTAGTTTGAAACTACCACTTGAAAACCTTATTATTAAAGAGACATTTTATTTTTTGTTGTATTAACAAGCTCCTCTAATGGTAAACCATCCTTGTTAATTCAAGCTTGGTCAATATAATCACTCTTTCGGAAATAACATCTACTTATTTCCCTTCAATGTGTTGTATCAATTGATAAACTAATAACTTAAGGTTGATTAATAGTCTAGATTATACACTATAGATTAATTCAAATGAGGTGTGCACATTAACCTTCTTATATGTTGGGTATGTGCAGGATCATGGGAGACTAAAAAGTGGTGATGTGAAAAAAAAATCATTTGCACAAAAATGTGAAAATCTATGTTCAGTTTTTACTTGGGTTAGGTGTCAATACATGCAACCATGGTGAAAACCAAAGTAGAATGAATATCAGTTAGTAACTAATACTCAATCAAATCAGATATTTGATGTGAAAGGATATTAGTTGTTCATTTCAATATATCTTATGTCAATGATTAAATAAATAAATAAAATATTATATTAATGTATGTTATGTATACATACATATACATATACATATACATATACATATACATATACATATGCATATATACATATACATATACATATACATATGCATATATACATATACATATACATATACATATACATATACATATACATATACATATACATATGCATATGCATATATAAATATACATATACATATACATATACATATACATATGCATATATACATATACATATACATATACATATACATATACATATACATATACATATACATACATACATACATATATATATATATATATATATATATATATATATATATATATATATATATATATATATATATATATATATATATATATATACATATACATATACATATACATATACATATACATATACATATACATATACATATACATATAAGGCGAGCCATCTCTCGATCCTATGCCAAGAGAAAATTCACTAGCAACACCTTTCCTCCTCCCACCCACCCCTATATTTGATGAATAAATATTGATTCTTACTTATTAAAATAATGTTTATACAAAGTTTGAGAAAATAGTTCTAGTCTACGACCATTGAGAAGCATTTGACAGACCACAAATCTCCAAAAACTAGCAACCCACCCACTATAGAGTTTTCATCTACCCATGCTATCTATACTACATAAACCATAACACGATTTATACTTCAAACCTTCCTCGACAAGCTAAATATACCAACTAATAACATGAATTTAAAAAAAATTGATTCGAGATACCAAAATTTAAATGCTTTCAAAATTTGCAGATTTACTCCATGTTTTATTCTCCTCCTAACTTAGCATGCTCACTCATTGAACCTCCTTCAAAAACTTCGACCACTTATTTGATTTCTTCATCCCTTCAAGGCCAAACAACTCTTCTTTATGTTCTCTATCATGAAGATATTCCTCGATGAAGTCGCACCCAGTTGAGCCTCTGCACATTGGTTCTCTTTTTCCTCCACAACACTCCACAACAAGAAAGTTTACAGAGGAATGAAAAGCTCTGAGACATGGAGCTATTCTCCATTTTATGCTATGAAACCTTCCCCAAGTTTTTTCATTTCTATAAATTTTCCCATTCCATACGTCTATTTCTCCCTTATACGCTCCTTCACCTAGTGGATCTCTTCCTTGATGCCAAGTTTCAAGTGCTAAGATAGAAAAATGAAGGCAATTTCTAGATAAGTCTAATACCTATATTCAAACTTCATGTAATATTCACCCTATAATATGTCCATCATTTGTAAGAACATTGGATCCTAAAACTTGAAAATATTCTTCATTTGACCCTTTGAAATCTTTCCCAAAAGTACAAGTTGTTATTTACTTGAAAATTGCCTATGTGGTTTTATAGATGCCACCTTCTTTGATCTCTCTGCAATTGTCTTTTGACAACTCCAAACATAGTAAGAATGAAAATATTTTCCATATTTTGAAATGAATTCACATACCCCCCATCATGCCCTGACAATAATCATTAATGAGGAATGAATTTTTTTAGTGGGTGATGGCATTCAGAGGCCACCACTTACTGTAACTAATACCCCTAGGATCTTCTAAGATCTTGTTGATATGGTCATTAGTAATTGTACCCACCCACTTTGACAAAAAAATTTCAACCTCATTTTCCTCATGTTTGATATGGGTGATTTTAAAATCATCAAAATTTGAAGTTCCATTCAAATCAATTTTATATATTTATGTAATTTTGATGTCAAGGCTTACCATTTTTTATTGTATTGATAGTGATTAATGATTCATCTTCTAAATGTAATTTTGGGATCTTTAGTCTTGTAGCCAACCTGACAACCAATATTGCAACTTGAGCTTCTAATTTATTGTTCATCCCATCTATCAATTTTTTCCTTTCCAAATACGATTATATTTCCCTTGTGATATTGAGCTACAAATCTTGCACCAAATGAACAAGGATGACCTTTTGATGCACCTTAAAAGAAAATTCTTCTTCATTCTTCATTTTTCATTAACCACACTACTTTTTTCATCTTAGGAACAACTGGGTCAACCTAAGAAGGTCCATGAACATGCCAAAATTTGATCAAAGGCCATCTTGACTAAACAAAAGTATCTGACTAGGAAAAACAAGTCTTGATTGGATTTACCATATAAGTTGGCATGCTTATCAATTTTGAGATTGCACTCTCTAATCACATATACAACCTAGAAATAGGCTCTTATTCTAAAAAAATTTCCTATTCCCGTCCTTCCAAATTTTTCAAATAATCATTGCCAAGAAAATCTACCAAACATTCAAGAAAGTTGATACTTGATGCAATCTATACCATACCAAGAAAATTTCCTTTAGAGAGGTCAAGAAGGAAAGTTTCCACTATAGATTTTGAGTAACAAATTTCCAACATTGGTTATCACAATCACAATGAAGAAAAATATGCTCTAAAATTTCCTAGCTACAATTACATAAGACACATTTCAAAGGGCCTAAGAATCTTATCCTTTATGGTTGATCCATTTTTAACATACAACCTCTAAGAGCTAGTGAGGTGAAGGAACATGCTTTAGGAAAATTATCTTTGTTCCAACATAAGTGGTATAGCTAATCCTCCTCAATTGTAGTCACTTCTATTAGCTTGTATCCAATCTTGACTAACCATTTTCCATGCTTTGAACCACTTTAGATTATCTCATCTTGGGAACCTAAATATTAGTAATAATCTACTTTCTAAGAATATGTTTTCAAGCAATTCAACTTGTTCTTTGTTTAGAGGTAAATTGCTTAAGGGTTTCTATCACCACTTTATTCTATAATTTATTGTATATTCTTCCAAAAACTCAATCACTTTTTGTCCCGTTGATTTTTTATTTTTTTTCTTATTTGATAGCTTGTATTCTCTTTTAATATTGGATGATTATCCCAAGAATCATTCTAGAAGCTTGCAAATCTATCATTTCTTAGTTTCCACATAAGATGGTTAGTAGTTATTGGTCTACATGAGACAATAAAATTTCAAATTATCAAGCCTAGGGGGGTGGGGGTGTTCCTAACTCTTAGTATTCTCTCCTTGGAATGATTATCTAGATATGTTGATTGAGAAAATTGTACCCACTTTTGGTTTGGATTGCAATAAATGCTCCAAATGGTTTTTTCTCCCATAACATCATTCGCAAGGTGCCAATTTATGATACCTACTCTACCTGAGAGCTTTGGTTTGCAAATTTTATCCTACACAATAATGAGATCTTGTCAACATCTTGGTTCCCATTTCAAAAAGACTTATCATCCTTTGTTCTTTTCTTTAATTGTTTTAGGTGATATCTTTAATCACATCATGAATAAAGAGGGATGACGCTAATAAATAACCTCAACATTATAATTTGACACCCTGATGTAAGCCATTTACTTTTCCAACCTTCCATTCCACTGAAATAACTATCCACCAACTTCTACCACAATTTGGCCTAGTTTCTACAAGATAAAGTGGGATTCCTAAGAATTTATCTAGTATTATTCTTATTCTGATCCTAAGAACCTTCACAATATCTCTTTCTTTATCTAGCTTGGTATTGAAAAAGGAAATTTTAGTTTTTTCTAATTAATGTTTTAGCTATATATTTTACAATGCTCATAAAGTGTTATTTTGATGCATCAAGCTTCACAAAGGGTTGATTTGCCCATCAATAATGTATCATTAGTGTAAGGAAATTAAAGTAGTGGAATAATTTCCTACACTAACCTTGAAGAGGCAGGTCATGTAAAAATTCCTCAAATCTTTACAATAGTTACAAAGTCTTAACAAAAATAACATAAATTGCATGCATACTACAACCCAATGATTTGTGTGGGGAAAACCCTTTTGGGATAAAATCCCCACACTCTAAAAGTTTCCCAATATATTATTTACAAATGAATAAAATATTACACTATACTTGTAAAGAAATCTTCTCACAAGAGTATCACCAACCAGAGATCTGAAGGAAACTGAATAGCTATAAGAATCTTACACATGCCCTCCATCTCATGCATAGGTAATACATAGGAGATACAATACATGAAACCATTGAATGGTTTACAAAATCATGGGCTAAAAAACCACTTATAAAGTGACACCCATAATATATCCAATGAAATATGTGCTATGATGTGTCAAAACACACACCAACATGTGTAATCCCTTTTATAGCTCATTTATGTTTTCAACAAATTTTTATATTCCCTCTTTCAAGAGACCCAAATTCTAGAGGTCATAACTTTTTAATCAAGTGGCCAATTGACAAAAAAAGAGAATAGATCCACCACTAATGCACAACTCCAACACAAAAAAATGATCTATAGATACGTTTGGCTCACTACTTCACACTATTTCATACATACATGAAGATAAATCCTCTTTCATACATACCCATCACATACACACACTTGCACAATACTTGCACAAGTATACACACATGCCACACCTTTTCCTCAATAATTAATCCTTTATTTATACTATCCTTTCATTTGCAAAATCTCCCACAATTAGTTAAGCATCTTAACCAAACACAAATTAAACTAGGCCAGTACTAAACATTCTTGCGATGGAAAGGAATGAGAAGTGGACCAAAACACATCTTAAATGGAATAAAAAACATCATACACATTAAATTCTATCTTAGATTCACCAAGATAATTAATTTAAGTATAAACACCCAAGGTTGGCCAAACCTAGAGTAAGAACACCATCAATTTTTGAAACTATGTCTCCAAAACTCAATCTCTCATTCCAACCAAACTGAATGAAGATAAGGACATGAAAAGCTCAGTTCCAAAACCAAAACATTATAAACAATCACATAGAGAAATGTAGAGAATGTATTTGAAGAAAACACACTATCAAATAATGTCATACTTAGATGAATACCAATTCCATTGAACCACTTGAAGATAACTTCTTCCAATATTACTTAATATCATACTAAAACCTCATAAATAGATTTGCAACATGAATAATACACAGAGAACTATTCTCAGCACCACTACATAGGGAACAATCACTAATGACAAAATTAACATGTTGGCATCAATGACAACCTAATAAAATCAAACAATAACTCATTCTAAGAAAGTATATTTCCACAATCCATGACATCAATCTCAAGCAGCTTTTGGATTTGATTGTTTGAGTATTTTAGCATCAAAATTTTGGATCACACTCTATGATCCATCATCATGATGAATGATATAGAGCATAAGGGGATAATTACTAATGACAACAACAAAATGTTGACACCAATGATAACATAATGAACTCATTCTACTCAATCTTACAAAAATACCCCCCTTTGTTATGTATGGCAACACATCAATGATAGGAATAGTAACTTTCTTATGCCATACATCTTACCTAGATGTCACTAACTCTCCTCCTTTGACATAAATTGAAAAGGCAAAATAAATAAACCACTTACTAATTTTTCTCAGCTCCCCCTTGTTGGAAACTACAATTGAAACAATTATTGTATTGTCATTGATGTCAAACCTTAATTGGTAAGACACTTGCTATCTAAGTAAGTACTATATCTATTGATTGATGAAAATGATTAGGGCAAGGGAGATAACAAGAGAACCTAGGGAAAGGTTGAGTTATTTGATACTTCAATGAGTACTTGATTATTTGGCACATTGTATAAGATAATGTATTGTTTATCTAAGTAAGGAGAAAGACCGAGGAAGTAGGCTTAACCAAGAAAAAGTGAAGAAATCTAGTTTAAGCTGAGTGATGTTAGTGTCAACTGAGCACCAGTATATGCTAAGTAAATTTAGTGTTGACTGAACATCAGTTTATGCCAAGCGACAGGAAATTACCGAGCAAGACAGTGTTAGCCGAGGAAGACAATTTCTAGAGATGACTGAGTTACGCAGTGATGACCAAGGAGATGAACACAATATCGACCGAGTGTCAGTAATTTATATTTGGAGAAAGAATTTAGATTCCCAGCCGACATAGTTGAATTCTTGGGTTATGTAAATCATGTTGACTTTATTAATAGATTGTATGGAGAATTTAATGCATGGTAAATCATTTTATTATGGATTCAACGAGAAGTTTCAATATGTATCTAGAAGGAAGGATGAAGAACTTAAATGTTGGAAGGATTTGATGAATCTAACCTAACCTAAGATCTATGGAGGAGATTAAGCGGCAAAAGATGGATCTACCTAATTGAAGAGGTATATAGGAAAACCTAAGTGTGAGGTTACAGAGTATGTTGAAGTTGTTGATGTTATTGATTGATAAGTCCAAATAGAAGGCTGAAGGTGAAAGAGTTGATCAGAGTTGTGATTGCTTGAAGTGAATTCCAAGTAGATCAAAGATGGAGATGGAAATGGAATTCAGTCAGTAAATCATCATATATGTGTGAATTGGATTTGTTATTTGCAAAGTAAGTTGTATGTTTTTCAGATAAAAACCTACTGCTACTTTATAACCATTGTATCAGTCTAAATCCTTTAATCAAGGTTGACCTAACAGTCATTGTTTAAATCCTTTAATCAAGGTGGCATTCTAATGGCATGTACTTAAATCCTTTAACCAAGTCACTTTTGACAGAGTGTTTAAATCCTTTAATAGGGTCACACCTAGTAGTGTGTTTGTAAACCTTTAACAAGGTTGGATTTTCACAGAGCTCACTTTAGAAGAGTGAAAATATCAATAAAATGTTACAAAGTGATTTTTCCCAAATTGGGTTTCCACTATAAATCCTAGTGTTATACTTGTGTGAATGTTTTGATGTGAATATTTCTATATTCTGTAAGTTAATTACTTTTGGACAGTGGACTGCATGTTATGTGTTTTTGGTATATATTCTTTAGAGACAAAGTTGTGTTGGTGACTAGATCTGAGATTGTTGAAGTGTTTAAAAGTTCAATTTGTACATCTAGACCTGAGAACAACTAATTCACCCCCCCTCTTTGTTGTTCTAAATAATATTAACAATTGGTATCAGAGTTGTTGGTGTTTATAGAGAAAAAGTTTAAATGTACATGAATCTAATGATCAAGTTGTATAAAAAGGAGGTACCGAAGTTGAACAAGGAGAACTTCCCTACATGGTAGAGTTTGATGAAACTGCATCTAGCTAGTATTGGTGATTCAACAAAATACTATGTTGAACATGACTATGTTATACCTGCTACACCTTTGACTGCTAAGGAGATGAAAGCAAAATAGGAACACAATCAAGCAATGTTGGAGATTGCATCTACCTTAAGCTATCCTGAATTTGAAGATATCAAGGATTGTACTACTGCAAAGTAAATGTGGGATACTCTTGCAACCATCTATGGTGGTGATACAAATGTAAGGTATATGCACAAAGATGGGGGACCAAAAAGATGCCACTTTTCTTTTTGGTCCCAAATCATGCATAGTGCGTACGCACTAAAGGGCGTGCACCCTATAGCGTGCATGCCCTATGGCTTGGGTTGCCCAAGCCTTAGGCTTGGGCAATCCAAAACAAAGTGCATGCACCAAATAGGGTGCACGCGCTTTGTAAAACCCCAAAATTTCCACCCCCGTGTGCCCTATGCAAAGCCACAAAAGTGTAATCCATATTCTTACATAGCGCGTGCACACTATGAAAAACTAGAAAGAGAGAGAGAGAGATAAGGGATATAGAGGGGGTGATAAGTTTGATTTATTTAATTTCTTATACTTTAAGTTATATTTGTATAAATTATAAAATATAATGCTTCCAGGATGTTTGGGATAGGTTCTAGCTTCATAGGAGTTAAGCTACAGATTCTAGATTCGAAAAATTCTAGACTTAGCCAAATTTTAGAATTCAACAAGCCTTCAGTAGGGTTCTCTCTCTCTCTCTCTCTCTCTCTCTCTCTCTCTCTCTCTCCCCCTTATCTCTCATCACCCTCTTTCTCCCCCTTATCTATGCTCTCTCTTTCATTACCATCTATCTCTCTCTCACACACACACATCACCCTCTCTCTCTCTCTCTCTCTCTCTCCTCACATCACTCTCTCTCTCTCTCATTACTATATAAATTCATCACTATATAAATCTATGTCTTACATATTGTGCACTATGTAAATCTATTTCTTACATAGTGCGCATGCCCTATAGGGCGTGCACACTATGTAAATTTATGATTTTCATAGCGCCCTCAATCTATGTCTTACATATTGCACACTATGTAAATCTATGTCTTACATAGTGCGCACACCCTATAGGGTGTGCACACTATGTAAATTTATGATTTTCATAGCGCGAGCACGCTATGAAAATCATAAATTTACATATTGCACACACCCTATAAGGCGTGCACGCTTTGTAAAGGATTTGAATTTACCAATCCTAAGGCTTGGATTTGCCTTGGAGATCCAACCCAAAGGCTTGGACGATTGAAATAGGCCTAAGACATGTTTTCTAGCAGACATACAAAAAAATGACATCTTTTTTTGTGTGCTCCTCGTCAGGTTTACTCATGGCTCAAGAATGTAAAAATTAGACGATGTGATATTGTAGATCTCTCTGTTAGCTATCTAAGCATATAATTTATTTTGAATTCTGATTATGTTAAGTTTTTCAACTCTAATTTATTTTGTGTATGTCCATTTTTTGTAAAAAACCAACATGCAGTATTTTGGGCATAGATTTTGGCTCATTCATTGAATTTTGCAATAAGTTACATTTTTAGAAATTAGACTCCATTCTACACACTTTAAAAATAAAAAATTGATTTTTGATTAGTTTTAAATGATTTCTAGGGGGAGCACATAGAAATTTCATGTTTTTAGGATGTGTGCACTTCGTAAATTCATCAAAAATTATACATTCATCAAAAAATTACCAAAAAAATCTAGGATAAACTACGTGGTGTTAGCTAACTTTTCACCAGAGCGATTAAAAAAATTCATAAAAAAAGTGAACATTTTAGGGGGAGCACACCAGATGCTATGTTTTTGGACAAAAAATAGGACCACTTTTTGTGCTCCCCCTTTTTGAGGGCCTTAATCTGCACCATTTTCAAAACAAGTTAGTAGTTTAGGAACTAGATTCAGAGTATTACAACTCTTGTTTTTGTCGCATCTTAAAATTTTGAGTCTAACTATCTTCAATTTCTTGTTGAAGTTCAGAGTTAGCTGATTTTAGGAAAAAAGTGGCATCTTATACCCCCTTTTTGGTCCCCCATCTTTGTGCACTTACCCTATACTGAGGGAAAAATATGAAAGCTTGAGAGGTAAGTTTGATGAAATGAAAATGCAAGAAGGTGAGAATATTACTTAGTATTGTGGTAGAATTAAGGAGATAGTGAATACCATTAGAGGAGCTAATGGAATCATTGATGATGAGACTATGATTGGTAAAGTATTGAGAACTTTGCTTCCTATCTATGCTATCAAAATTTTATAAATTCAAGAATCAAGATGTAACCCTGGTAATGTTCTAACTCTAGAAAGTGTTGTTGGTAAGCTTACTGCTTTTGAGCTATCTAACTATGATAACTACACTGTTCCTAATGTTGAATATGCATTCAAGTCACAAATGGTTTTGCATAAATCTAAGAGAGAAAAAGAAAAATGTGTGAAAATTGAAAGTGATAGTGAAAGTGACAGTGACACTTTTGATGAGGAACTAGATGATCTTGAGGCACTCATGGCTAGCAGATTGAAAAGAGGAAAAGGAAAATATAAAGGTAAACTTCCTATAATCTATGTTTCATGTAACAAAGTTGGCCATATTCACTAGTACAAAAACAACAATATATGACCAAATAAACTACCAAAAATTGTAGATAAATGACCAAATTTGGTCACGTGACCAGTGGTAGTTTATTGCCGGTCATTTATCTCATGACCAAATTTATGACTAAACTATTTTAGTGATTTATTTGGTTATTGATTTGGTCATATATTTAGTCATTTATTTGGTCATTTGGTAGTTTATTTGGTCATTTATTTGGTCATTTATTTAGTCATTTATTTGGTCATTTATTTAGTCATTTATTTGGTCATTTATTTGGTCATTTATTTAAATTTTTTTTGTCATTTATTTGGTCATTTATTTAGTCGTTTATTTGGTCATTTATTTGGTCATTTATTTGGTCATTTATTTGGTCGTTTATTTGGTCATTTATTTGGTCATATATTTGGTCATTTATTTGGTCATATATTTAGTCCTTAATTTAGTCATTAATTTAGTCATATTAGGGCACGATGGAATCAAACCATCATCCTCCTACTTGTAAAGTAGGTGCTCTTCCATTGAGCTAGTACCCTTTAAAGAATAATCATACTACTGAAAATATTTTTTTTTAGCATACCCCCTATTTTTTCAAGATTTCTTTTGACCATTATTCCTGGGAAGCTTGTACATTCTTATCCACAGATGAGCATCCTTAAGTAGCTCTGAATGAGGATCCAATCTAGGAGTTCAAGCAAGAATATAAAGACCCACATTCCTCATGAACCATGGACCACCTTTAAGAACTGAATCCTTGTCATATTCCAATTGAAAGACAATTTGTAAAAACTCTAATGCCAAGAAGCTAACTTCCAACTTAGGACAATGCCTTTCTTAGTTTATCCATACTTCAGTTATTTCCATTGACTGCCAAATTCCAATGAATTTTTCCATCACTGTGTTCCTATTTAGCTTTTCTACCTTAGAGTTCAGAAAATCATTTGGTATGCTGACACTTGGATCTGCCCCCTTCATCAACACTCATATCCTTGGCTTTAATATTCTTCTCACTCTCTCCCTAGAGGGAGATTTTGGCCTCACTCTCTGCTTCTCACCATTATCCCTCTTCTACTCCTCTTTTTCTTCATCCTTGTTCACAATATTTTCTCATTTCACCTTTCTTTTCAGGAATTCCTTTACTAATTGACCTAGATTTTACATGAAAGTACTTATTTTTTGTTGTTTTCTTGTTTCATAATTTTTTTTGTCAAATTTCATGCATCTTTGGGAAGGCAATAGTTCCTGTTTTACATTATCTATGTGCTAATAGAATTCTAATCTTGGTAGGTTTGGTTGAAAAACCATGCAACAACAAGCTGAAATTTGAGATGGACATTGGACATGAAAAAAGATATAAGAAAAATTGTAAAGTTGACATCAGAAGTATATGCACTTGGCACTCTGTTCTTCCAAATTGGATTTGGATGACTTTACTACCAACTGTTGCAGGAAGAGATCATAAAATTAATGCACTCAATTTTCTTTTTATCTATTCACATATAACTTAACTATTTTCTGAACTGTTTGTTAGCATTCAACTGGGCGGTGTAACTATTCAAATTTGAAGATCCATCCAGGACAAGAAATTACCAGAAGCAGGGTAGCTAGAGCGGACATCCCATATTTTCAAGATTATGATGACCTCGGTCCACAGTCATTTTTCTTAAACCTTGGAAAGCAGTTTCTCAGGTTATATGATTTTCTCTATTTGAACTTTTTACAAAATCTGCTCCTAAAGAAGATACCACTAAGGCTTCTAGCAGTTCTCACAATTATAATGATTATCAAAATAGTAATAGTTTGTCATATGGTAGATTTAAGGTTCCTATAATAAATGCATCTCAAATTTATCCAAATTGTAGAGGTGCTAAAGAAATCCTTAAATATCACTCGAAAATGAGATGTAAAGTGTGTGAAATTCAGCATAAAGCTAGAATGGGAAAATAGGATCTTTGAAATTGTTCTCGGACAAGGAAATCCAACAATACACTAGAATGGTCCATAGTTCTCTGAATGCCTATCAGTACACACATCTATCATGTGTTAGAAGAGGGATAGATGGCTACTATCGAAGAGGTTTTCCAGTCATTATTTTAATGACTTTAGAAGATGGCTAATACATCAGAACTTCTGATAAAATCATCGGTGCTGGTTGTGAAACCATGAATAATGGCTATATTATATTTGATGCAGTCCCTAATTTCTCAATATCATTGAAAGATGATAATATAGATTATTCCCCAACATATAAATTCAAAACCATGAGTTTGGATGTAAAATCTGGGTCTATAGATCATACACTTCATTTTAAGTCCACTTTAGATTGTGTAATACAACCATGCTTTTCATGGATGATCCATGGGATCTTCCTGCTAATGAACGCTTCAGTCTAGTCTGGACTGCTCCTTGTGGAACATCTAAATTAAGACCTCCTAATTTAGTCAAATGGAAAGATATTTAGATTCCCAAAAAATGGGCACTTGAGCTGTATGAGGATGACCAATCTAAAAAGTGTCATCAGCTACAGGCCATTTCTATAGAAGAAATTGCTGATAAGGCAATTCTAAATTTTGAGGAACCAAGACTAAGTCTCGAAAGAAATCCAAGTCAAGTGATGAGGACCTCATCCTCTTGTTCATTGACCATCCAAGAAATAGAAGAACCCTCTTGTAATCATGGTCAATATGTCCTAGATCTAGCAGGAACTCATAAGTGTTCCATCTCTAAAAGATATCTCTTCCTGCAAAAGGACACATCACTATTGTTCACATTCTTAAGGTTGATACTCCAAATTGTCCCCATATAGAATATGAACATTTTGATGGATTAAGGATAATGAGATGTAAAAAATGTTCTTATGAGTATCAAGAACCAGCAACAGGAAATGCTCGAGTGCTCTCTACAGTATCTGCAACTTTCCCTAAACCTGACATAGTCACTGAGTCTGAAACAGAAATTGTCAACCCTATTTGTGCATCTCTCATTCCTGGAATCATTCCCAGATTCAAGGATTTTATGAAATTTGATTTTGAGGGAAAATATCAAATTCATTTCTTGCATCAACATGTCAATGCAATAGGCAGTCAAGAAGCACCCTCTGGGTCCAAACTTTTTAATTGGGCGAATCTTTATGCTTGTAAAAGTGCTTTGTTAACTCAAGATATTCGCTATCAACAAAAGCTTCAACATTTTAGAAACCATGAAACACAAAGCCAATTAAGTATCAAATATTCATGATCTGATGGCTCATATTACTAAAATTGAGCAAGAACTTCATGCTCAGCATTCTCTTGCTATTCAACAAGAAGTTGCAGCCCTGGTCGCTGACTATAAAACTTTTAAAGCACATTCAGAAGCCTGGTGGACTCAACAAGAAACAATGACAAAAACAATTCAGTCTGATGTGAAAATAGATGTTCAGCAGATTACTCAATTAGTTCAATTGCAAACACAACAACAATATTTAATTGTACAAGAGGTCGTGTAAATAAGAAATCACTTGAGTCACACAGTTGATCATCTTAAAGGTAAAATCCACATCTCAGGAAAACAATGAGGTATTTCTCTAGACAGTGCAATTTCATTTCAAAACATTGGGGAAAAATAAAAACCCCTCACTATTTATAATATTGATCCTGAGGTAAAGAGAGAATGGGATTCGGCAACAAGATCCTATAAGATAAATAAAATCAAACAGTTAGTCAATAAGGCACAAGGAAAAACCTTTACAAATGGAAACAATGGAAATCCTGGACAATTTTTAAATTTTCAAAATTGAAGAGTAGAAAGTCCTCCATGGTCTACTTTTGATGTTTGATTAAGTAAGCTACTTGCCCCGAGTATGTCAGAATCAAGGAAGGGTAGACCAGAAAAGAGAAAGCAATCTGCAGCACGTAAAATACCAATTTTGTCATCAAAGTGCAAACCCAATAAGGGATTGAAACTGTAATGGTTAAAAATTTTGAAATCTATTGAACCTGGATGGAATCCTTATTGAAATGGTCCAAGTCAGCAAACATAGCCTCAGAACCTAGTTTAAATATAGACACACAAAAGACTTGAGCAAAATATTTTCAATTAGTTATGAAGTATGTCTAGGAAAATTCTAAGATTGCTTGAGCCAAATTTAATAGGTGATTTTTGTTTTTACAAACTTGTTACAGCTAAGACTGTGCCTCCAAGCAACACCCATCCATCTTTCCCATTATTTTGAAAGAAACAGACTATGTAGTACGGGCTCACTGCCTTGAATACTCTCACGTAGTGATGAATAATGTTATGTACGCCAATAATGGCATTGCTAACGAACCAGACAAATGCTACAGGGGAGAATAGAAAACTCACTTTACCCGTACCAAATCTTTGAACAAGAAAGAGTACAAGGATTTTAGCTACACACCCACATCATCACCTGCATAAAATATGCTATTCAGTATTGTATGTCTTAGTTCACTCTATACAAGCTATGCTATTGCATTTAAGATAAACAAATACAGGATATTATGCTAAGATCCCTGGTGATCTATAAATTTTTTGTGTTTTTTACCATTGTGGAGATGACATTTCACTACATCAATTCCTTGGACAGCAGACAACACTGCTCAACAGTTGATATTATAAATCAAATCAGCCACGAATCCTCTGTCACCTCATCCTGATCTACTATAAAAAACATTAGTATACAAATAATTAAAATGCAAAGAATTCATTTCAAACCTGAAATTACAGGGGTGAGTTCTCCATCAGCAATCACCATGTAGGCTCCAATCATCACAAAAATAAGGAGAATTCTCTGTGCCACTGCAGTCTTCTCAAGTAGTTCCTTCACTTTGTAGTTAAGATTTCTCATATTATTTAATTTTCCAAAATCAGTCGCACTCCAATCCAAAGGAAATAGTTGGAATTGTGTGTTACCATTTTGCCCCATATTAACATGCCAACACAATAATGAATATAGAGAAAATGTTCCTCCTGATCATAAGGAAGTGAGTTATAACAACTGTATTTAGAAAAAAGGTTGAATTATACTTTCAGTGGTTACCAAGTTATAGAGGGAACATGAGGAATCATAAAATTGAGACCAATAATACATTGCCTACCTTCTCCATGAGCATCTACTCTGATAACAATCAAGATATATTTGATGAGGCTGATGAGTGTTGATGACCAGTATATGATGCTCAGATATCCCAAAATATCCTCTTGTCCATGACTTACAGTAAGATAATTGAAGGCATAAAGGGGCAAAGTACCAACATCTCCATAAATAAATTGTTTCCAAGGAAAGAAATGATTGAGAAAGATTGGTAAAGGATTTTTCAGGAAGAAGAAATATACAAGAAAAGATAAGATCTGGAAACCTACCTGCTAATCTGTTATATTTGTAAAAAGGGATCATTATGCAAACAAATGTCCTCAAAGAGAAAAAGGAAAAGGGAAAGTCAAAGTTATAAGGAAAGTTCAGGAGTTAGGAACAACAAATGAAGTGAATTCATCAATGAATATCAAAGCCACAATGATGATATACCTCTGTCATCTGAAGATGACATGTATTCAAGAGAAGAATTTCAATCTGCTCAAGAAGGTGCATCTAAATTTGAATATAGTTTAGACTCAGATTAAAGAGAGAGTGAAGTATCCTTCTTGTGTAGAATGATGTGCTCATAACCACATTATAAATTAGATGAAGAAAAGTTATCTGATATAATGACCCAAATAGCCAACCTAGAAGTTTAAAATAATAAAATGGTTGGAAATTTTGGTTTGTGGAAAAAAATGGAAAACATAGTTAAACAGTCTATATTCTCAAAATCAACAGATGGAGAAGAAATTGGAACATAGTTGTTGTCCAAAAACTTGTACCAATAGCTATGCTCTTCCTCCCATAGGAAATCTGGCTCACTACACATGGTGACATCAACAGATGGATTTTCTAGACAAAGTATGGTTGACAAATGGTAGTACCAACACATGACAACCAAGTACATAACTATCACTACCACAAAAGAGTTCAACCAAAGATTGATGGAGAGACTTTCCAAGAAAGAGACAACGATTTACTTTTAGGAATATGGTCTTCCCAAACACAACTATTATTGGGAACACTTCTACATTCCCTTCAACACCTAAAACACACAACCCCTAACTCAAACTTGGTCAATCAACAATACTAGAGGCTCACAGTTTCTTGAGATAGTAATTCTGCAATCTTAATGAGACAGTCATTGAACACCCTTAACCTTGGTGTCCTCTTCACTCCCAATGCATAAAGACACCACCTAAGACTTTTTTTTAGACTCTTAAGGCTCTTTCTATAGTCCCTCATATTCATATGAATCCTTAGACACAACTCTCAAACAACACAACCAACTTACCATGTGACTGTCCCACTGTGACAGTTTTACCAACTTCTGCAACTTCAGTGGATGAACCTTGTACTTGGGATCCTAGACTTCTTCCAAGCATTCTTTATGTTTTAGAATCTCCTTTCTACCATCTCCTCAAGCCCCATGGTCCTAGCATTCACCAAATTTGTAGACAAGCCTTCTACCTTGACTGGGATAGACAAATCTCTCCTCCCTGTGATTGGACAGTCACTTCTCTTCACTCAATGCACATGCCAACCTCTGCAAGAATCCTTGCAAGAACTTGGGGGAAAAAATACATTGGAACTCCTTGCCTGTCCCCCACAATGAAGACCCCATTTACAAAAAATTGAAGCAACTACATCAAATTATCGGGCTTAATACCCTAGGCGAGGGTTTATGACAGTTTTTAGAAGAATTGCAATAACTTTTAGTATATTCAATAAAATTAAATGCTACAAACACCAAAAGAAAATTGATTCTATGTATTAACCTCCACAAGTGATGGTCCTTAAAATTACTTATAAAACAATGCACAAGAAGATACTTTTTTAGACTTTAACAGTCATCCTTGAACACAAAAGTTGCAAAAATTTGATCTTTTATTAATTCTCAACTTCATACATCAACCGCCATCAAATACACCCATTTATTGGTCATTTCAAATACATATAAACTCCTCTACAACTGCAAAGCCCTACAACTAACTTATTTTATGCCACTTATTTTAGGCCCAAAATATAACAAAAAGATGAATAAAATATCAACTTAGAATTAGTGATGCACCTGGCCAGTGCATGACCACCTATAGAATATAGTTTGGTTCTCTCTAGTTTTATGCTTACAGAATATTTGTGGAAAACATTCATGAAATCACTCTTTTACAACAAGTTATGTTTTCATGGACTTCTATTATGACAAAAAAAATTATTTTCTGACAATACCAATGGTTTAGTTTTAATGATTTGTGGACATTATGTTGTAGGAGCAAATTGATTATTTATTTGTATTTGTATTTGATTATTTGATTTGGACAACAAAGCACAAGGAATGTTGAAACTAATAGAAGTATGGAAACCAAGAGCTGTGCCAGTAGATTTCAAAGGAGAAGAGTGGGATGGGGGCATTGATACACTGTTTGGATTGAAAGAGAAGAGACCAGAGGCTACCAAAACTTGCGACAAGGTGATACAAATTTCACCACATTTGAGTACAAAGGAGAAGGTTGAGTCAGGACCTCCTTCAATGGGATTGCAATAGAAGTGTTAGGATTTGAAGCTAATGGGGTAGCTCCGACTGCTACAAATGTAAATGGAGCAAAAGAGAAGAATCAACCCGCTGTTGGTTTGCCCGTTACTGTATCAGCTATAGCTTCTGTTAGTGGCAGTGGCACAGGAACTGCTAATGTAGCAGTAAGCAATATTTTGGTAACTGCAGCTATGGTTTCTGGTGGCAGCTCTGCATCAACCTATAGTTCTTCTATAAGTAGCATCAGGAATGGCTTATTAGATGGAAATGTGAAATCCGCTGTTGTTTTACAGACTCAACTATTGAATTCAGTTATTCAACAACCTACTTTTCCTTTCCCTATTTCAACTGATCCCTTTGGATCAACTTATGGACATCTTATATCACAATAGGTATCTCATGTTTATAGAAAACACCCTTTCTATGACACTCATATGGTGTCTCAACAATTAGCCAACACAACCTCTCCAAGTGCTACTCAAAAGCAACCAAAGAATTTTTAGGGTAGTTTTCCTCTTGGATCTTCCCAGCTGCAATATCAAGAGGCTTTTACATCACAAGCTACTCTATCTTTAAGTGGAGCTGCATCACATCAACTAAAGCATTTGAATAAAAAGAACAATACAGCTGACAATGCTAGCCAAAACAATACTACTAGTCATTCTACTTTTTTCCATTAGGTTCCACTACCCCCTAAAAGTAGATGAAAAAAAAAAGTTGTGGCTATTAGAGAACACTAGTACTAGTAGGAGTAGTTCTCCTCAATGACATAGCAGTAGCTACAATTGTATTTTCTTCAACACAGCCCCACAATTTATCTGTTTTAACCCTTAGTTTGAATGACAAGGTGCCACATACCTTAGTGCCTTTGTCAATTATAAGGAGGTGTGCATTAGATCTAGCAGTGCTGCTCTGAAATTCAATTTCACTAAAGTGACACTTCTATAGCTTTGTGCCCCTTGATATTGGAGGCTTTGCTTGTAGTTTGGTTATAAATTGTCTTAAAGGGAACTTCTTGTCAAAGAGGCCCTTGGAAAAAAATTAAGCAACATGGAGGGGAAATTATAATGTGCACTCCCAATAAAACTAGTTGCCTTAATCTCCCCACATCAATTCTTAGAGCCTCAGATTAAACTTCTGTAGGCTTGAATGACAAGGTGTCACATATCTTAGTGCCTTTGTCAAGTATATGAAGGAGTTGTGCATTAGCTCTAGTAGTGCTACCTTTGAAATTCAATTACTGTAGTATTTTACTATTTAACATTAAATTATTTATTCTCCAATATCGTCAATCATTGTTGTATGAGTATACAAATTACTTACTTGGTAATACTATCCAATCAAATTGCAACCCCTTGCATTTAGGGCATAAAATATGAGCATATGAGAAATATTTTACTATTATAGGAAACATTTTTTTATGGTTAAAACACAATTCTCAAATATAGATTCTCATTAAATTTTAATTGCAAGCTGGAATCTATCTCCAAATTAAAGTTTATCTGGAGTAGTGCAAGCTCATTACATGTCTGTGTGAACATTTGCATGTATTTATGTAGAGAAAGAGTTTGGTTGTAAATGGAATGAAATTTCTAGTTGTTCAATATAATGATTGTCATACTTACTAACACTACCATTGGCACTAGATATGATGTTTTGCGATACTCGCGTATAACTTGAGTGATCTATGAATGAGTCCTCCTACAAAAGAATTACAAAAACATTACTTATCAATGGATTGCATAGGTTCTTCTGTCCTAATTACAAATTACACTTATTGCAATAGTACACATGAGGCATAAAAGATACTTGGACTTTTGGCTTTCTCTCCGCTGCATTGTCAACCCTAGAAGCAGTCTGTGGTGATTCCCCTGCTGCTGCGACCCCTGCAAGCCTCACAAGATACATATCAGAATAAAGCATTAAAAGAGTGAATATTTCATAAATATCATTCCTAGTGGAATGTGTTGTTTACATTTGGGGTCATTAATACACAAAATTCATGGCTTTGGATATGTTCTAATAGGTTCTTTGTTCTATACATGTAATCAAGTACTTTGGACACTTTTTCTTTTGAGATCAACATTGCATGCAGCTGCAATCATTTCTGATATGTAGTTTCCATGATTGGCTATATAAATTATGGATGCAATGGACTTATTGGTTTAATTTGACCTCATCATGTCTAGCCCTACTACTGAAGAGGTTCTGGTCATCAATGTTATTTGATAGATCATATCAAAATTAACAAACAAACAACGACACCAAACCTAGGCATATAGCAATTCACCAAAGTTCCCAAAAGCCATGGCATATATACATGGAACTAGAACACAAACTACTATCTTAAAGGATTGGTATTTCCTTGATTTTGATGCAAGAATAGGCTCCAGAGAAATAATTTAAAGCTCTTGGTGTGGTCATACAAATGCAATCACCAACCAAAAGCACAAACATTTGATATGATAAGCAATGTGTACTGGCTAATGACACCATAGGTTTTCAAATAATGTTGTGAGAAATAAAATCCAATGTATCAGCAAAGCTCACCACACAATTAAAGATTAAAAGAGTATCAATAGAACTCATAGTTCCAGCAACACCTCATATCAGCTATTCAACCTACAATTAACAAGATTTATAGTGAAATAATGTAGCATGTCAGGCTCTTCAATAGAAGCAATAATAGGTAGATCATATGGTTAGAGTTCCAGATCTTTATTTGGCAGCCAAAATCCCTGATAACTTGCAGCTTCTGATTAACCTATGTTCAGTATTATGATAATCCTTGGATTTGGTAATTTTGTTAGGATTTCAGTTCATCTGTTTGGGCTCTTTGTTGTATTTCTGAAATGCTTTCGGCTACATGCCCTTCATGGTCCTTACATATGTCTGGTGGTCATTTCTTACTTGTTCAGAGGTGATGCTGATGGGTGGTGAAAGCATATTTTTCTCAATATAATTACAAACTTAAGCACATTCATACATGTATTGAAACAAACTTCTCTACAACATCGAACATGGTGAGCTCTACCTATATTTCATAAAATCAACAAAATCACAAATGAAAAATTTCCATAAAATAACTTTCTTCGAATTGGACACTCTTCAATTTCAAGTCTGTTGGTGCCAATGTCTCGAAAATTACCTATGGCATCAAAAGAGAGTGAGGATCTAGTTGTAACTCTTTGTGCAAGATACTGTTATGTATTATAAGAACCCTGAGCACCTCTATTTTGGAGAGGTTAATGAAAGAAATTGGCAAATTACTATTTTGATTAAATAAATAAAATTAAAATGAAGCATGACATGTCGAGCTTCTGGTGAACTGGTATTGATGATAGCCGGTGTAGATTATCATTAAGGGAGTGTAATTGATGCTTGGTTTGGCCCATATTATTTAGATGTGTATGCATCTGCACGCATGAATTTCAAGATAAAAAAATTTGTTACGTTTGAATTATTTCATCAGTACAGTTCAATCAGTTTCAGAGGTGTGGGTGATCAAGGCTAGGCTTAAATGCAGGCTATTGAATTTCATTTAAAGACGTGTACAATGATCCTTCTAAACCTTAAGTGGAATATAGAGTAAAAAGTGCGCATCGAATGAACTTGCATTGAAAACCAAATTATATTTTCACTTTGAAAAATGTGCATGAATTACGCTTGTTCAGACATTAAAAAAGTAATAATTTTCAGTCAAAAAACTCCAGTAAACCCTAAACTAAAATAAAAAATGTAATGCGAACAAAACAAACTTTCATAGCAAATTTTAAACTACCACTAGAACTTCCTGAAAATATGTGTGGATAAGATTTGAATAGTTTTAAATGAATTTGGTGTTTTTGGGGGGGATTTTAATGATTCTGAAATAAATATACTTAGTGATACAATATTTACACTTCAGATTTTATTCATGTTCTTCTTCATATACAAAGACAATGAAGCAGAATGAGTTTTTTTGGGGGGGGCACAAACTGAGCTAATCAATGAAGACATACCTGCAATAGATAATGATCTGCACTGTAAATTGTTCATCAATCTCCACTGTGTGATCTTAGATGCTTTCAAAACCCTCATAGAGACATACCCTTGGTAGCCAGAGCTCCAAATGATAGAGACAAAAAACAAAGTGATTTTAGCTTTTCCAATTTACTCTAAATTGGCGCGCATTTGAAAGAGGCATTTTTCATGCCTTCTTTCATTTTATTTCCTCCACCTAAATACCCTTGCGAGTATGCCACTCATAGCCTCTATGTTAAGTTGATTTTTTTGTGTCTTATATGTTTCTATAAACTTTGCATTGTATAAAATGAATATTAATAAATGATACACTTATAAATCATTTTTATTAATATTATTGAATAATATAATATAAGGATGACTTTCAAAAGTAAAAAAAATAGATATGTATTTGTAATTTATAATGATATTATTAAGTAATTGATAATCTACTATTTTAATAATAATAATAATAATATCATAAAGTGTTTTATAATTATCACTTAATAAATATTAGTATTATAATTAATAGTTGTTAAAATAGTGAACTATAAATTACTTAATAATTATTATTAATAAAATAAAAGTATTAAATACTTTATAATTTATCACTTAATGAATATTTGTTATATTTATTAACAACTAATTATATTTGTATAGAAGTTTACATCAAAGATCACTAAAATAAATATTATATAATGCTAATTGCAAAATACTTAGATGAATTCTGTAACCCTCTAACGCAGAAGCCAAAAAATTATGCTCAATCCTTGCCGCCTATTCACATATTACTATTTGGTTTTCATTTGTAGGCAATTATCTTCTTCATTCCAGTTAATATTAGGATGGGGAAAATTTTAGAATACGAAAATTTTAGAATGGGAAAGTTTTAGAATGTTAGTATTATATTTGTATGGTGATAGTGATTGATTAATGAATCAAGTTATGCTATTGCATGGCATGGAATAAATTGAAATAAATATTTTAATTTGTCCTTATTGTATGACTAGTAATTAATTAAATTAATAAGATTTATTTTAACTTTTAATTGATTCATTTTTGCTTTTATATAATTAGTAATTATGATAAATAATATATTTTAAGTGGTCTATATTATATAGACATAATTGGTGCTAAATTTATTTTATCTTAATTATTTTTTAATTTATAAAGATAATTAATATAGTTTTGGCTAGGAGTTTATATAGGTTCAAGAGGAAACTATTCTAAGTCTAGCTAGTGTTCTTTATAATTAATGTATCTGATCACTCATGGCAAGTTTTCTAATGATTTAAGCTCAAATTCAAGTTCTATTTTGTAGCTTTATTTTATGAAGTCGCTAATAATTTCTTGCTTGTCCTCTCATCACACCATTAATCATGGAGTCAATAATTTGTTGTTTCAATGTTTTTAGTCCTTTATAGTGTTAGCCTATTGGCAAACAAGCAATACTAGTCATGAAATGAAACCTATAAGTATGTAATTCTATGATATTATCAAATGTTATTATAAACGAGTTATAATCATTCATTAATCTAGTCATTTTTATTTGGGTGACTAATTATTTAGTCATTTATTTGGTCATTTTACCTGATGACCAAATTGGTCATTTATTTAGTCATTTGTTTAGTCATTTATTTAGTCATTTTAGTTGTGATTTTACCTGATGACCAAATTGGTCATTTATTTAGTCATTTATATTTGTGAATTGTAAAAAATGGGTAGAACATGATCAGTTTTAGTCATGTGACTAAAATTTTTAGTCACATGACTAAAAGTTTTAGTCACCTGGTCATTTATTGCCCAAATTCTACTAGTGATTGCTACAAGATGTCCTGACAGGAATGACAAGGATGAGGAAAGAGAAAGCAAGTACATAGATAAGAGAGATAAAAAAGATCACCAAAGGTATAAATATTACAAGGATAAAGGTAAGAAATCCTGCTATATTGTTGAAGAGGAAACTAATAGTGACAATGATGATTTTGATATTGAAGTAGTTTATGTTGCTATGAAAGATGATTTTGATGAAGATGAGAAAATTGTACTTATTTCTTATGTGAGTAAAGGTGATAAATGGATTATTGATAGTGGTTGCTTACATCACATGACTGGTGATAAAAGTAAATTTGAAACCCTAGATCATTTTACAAAGGTAGAAGTGTTAAGTTTGGTAATGATGCACCATGTCTTGTGAGGGGTAAAGGATAAATTAAGCTAACTGATAAGATCACATGTGAAAATGCCTATTGGGTTGAAGGTATTAACTATATTTTTTTGAGTGTTACATAGCTTAATAGCACTGGTTATCGAGTGGAGTTTTATCACATGAAGGCTAAAATATTTGATGCTACTGGTGAACTAATTGGAAGTGGAGAACATACTAGAGGTAATTTGTTCTATCTAGATCTATCTGAAGAGACATGTTTGTTTGCACAATTTGATGATGTATGGTTATGGCATAAGAGGCTATGTAATGTTAACTTTGACAATCTGGTAAATATTAGTAAAAAGTTGAAAGTTAGAGGTTTACCGAGATTGAATAAACCTGATAATGTGATGTGTAAACAATGTCAATTGGGTAAAATGACAAAGTCTAGTTTCAAGAGCAAGACATTTACTTCTAAGAATACTTTGGATTTGGTTCATATTGACCTTTTTGGACCTATGGGTGTACAAAGTTATTTTGGTGCTAAGTACTTGATTCTTTTTGTTGATGACTACACTAGGATGATGACTGTAATGTTTTTGAAAGAAAAATCTGATGCATTTTAGTTGTTTAAGTGGTATTTGGAAAAGGTTGAAAAAAAAAAGGTAGAAGCCTAAAATATCTGAGATCTGACCGAGGTGGAGAGTTTATATCAAATGAGTTCAATCTATTTTGCAATGATAAAGGAATCAAGAGACATATGTCTACACCTAGAACACCTCCACAAAATGGAATAGTTGAAAGGAGGAACATATCTATTATGGATTGTGCAAGGACACTAATAATTGAGAAGAATGTTGCACAAAAATACTAGAGAGAAGCTGTGAGTACAACTGTTTATACCTTAAACCGGGTACAAATCAAGAAAGGTACAAATGTTACACCTTATGAATTATGACATGGATATGCATCTAATGTGAAATACTTTAGAATCTTTGGGAGTAAATTCTATATATAGAAAGATAATAGAAATGGAAAGTTTGATACAAAAAGTGATGAAGGCATAGTCCTAGGTTATTCCACTAAGAGAAAAGCTTATGAGTGTTTGAATACTAACACTAACAAAATTGTGGAAATTGAAAATGTGAGAGTTGATGAATATGTAGAGAAAAATGAACAAGAAGGCAAACAAGAACCAGAAGACTATAGATCTTTTGTCTATATGGAAGAAGGAGAGGCAAGTAACACACTTACACCAGATGCAGAGTCATGGGTAAGCAATGTCGAGCATCAGGAGGATGGTGTTGAGCATTAGGAGGATGGTGTTGAGCATCATAAGGATGGTTCCTAACATCAGGAGGATGTTGCCGAGCATCAGGAGGATGCTTTCGAGCATTAGGAGGATGTTGTTGAGCATTAGGAGGATGTTGCCAAGTAATCAGAAGCAAAAACTAAAAATTTTCATGATGAACCTGAATATCAAGAAGAAAAGAAATATGAACCTACATTGGCACAGTATGTGAGAAGACATCATAAGCCTGAGAAAATAATTGGAGATAATGAATCTTGAATATTGACCAGAAGTATGTTGAAAGACCCTACATGTTTATTATGTGAGTTTGAGCCTAAGATAGTAAAATATGCATTAGAGAATGAAGACTGGATTCAAACTATGAATGAAGAAATATATCAAATAGAAAAGAATGATACCTGGACTCTGGTTTTGAGACCAAAAAACAAGAATGTTATTGGAACAAAATGGGTATTCAGAAATAAACTTAATGAACATGGATAGTCACAAGGAACAAGGAAAGATTGGTATGCAAGGGTTATACACAAGAAGAAGGAATAGACTATGGGGAAACATTTTCCCCTATATCAAGATTAGAAGGAGTGAGAACTCTACTTGCATATGCTACTTACAAAGACTTCAAAGTATATTAGATGGATGTGAAGTCTTCATTTCTGAATCATATATTAGAAGAAGTATACATTGAATAACCTGAATGATGTGTTGATCCAAACAAGAAAAATATGGTTTGCAAACTGAACAAGGTGTTGTATGGATTAAAGCAATCCCCCAGAGCATGGTATGAGAGGCTGCACAATTATTTGATAAAGATTGGATTTACAAGGACAAATGACAACAACAATCTGTACATGAAAGTTGAAGAAGGTAAAGGGATTTTGTTAGCTAAAATTTTTGTAGATGATATCATATTTGGAGGACAAGATTCCCTATGTCAGAAATTTTCAAATGAGATGTAAACTGAGTTTGAGATGTATATGTTTGGTGAGATAAAATCCTTTGTTGGTTTGAAAGTCTATTAGATGGAGAAATGTATCTTTATCACACAATCAAAATATGTCAAAGAGATACTGAAAACTTTTGGAATGAAGGATTCAAGACCAGAAAGTACTCCTATGGCTACTGGACAGAAACTATCTAAAATTGATGATACTGCTGAAGTGAATCAAACCCTTTATAGATCCATGATTGGAAAGCTACAATATGTTGTCCACAATAGACCAGATATAGCCCTAGGAGTTGGAATTCTGGCAAGATTATCTGCCAATCCTAAGAAAAATCATATGAAGGTTGTGAAGAGAATACTTAGATATTTGAAAGGGACAAAAGATTATGGATTGTACTACAAGAAGAATGAGAAATTTGAATTGAGAGTCTACACTGATGTAGATTGGGTAGGAAATGTTGATGACAAGAAAAGTACAAGTGGTGGAGCTTTCTTTCTAGGAAAAAGATTAGTCTCCTGGACAAGCAAGAAACAAAACTACATTTCCTAATCTACAGTAGAAGCTGAGTATGTAGCAGTTGTAGTGAACTATTCAAATATGGTATGGATCAAGCAATTGTTGCAAGGTATGAAAGAGGAGATCACTGAACCAGTTGTTATATTCTATGATAACACAAGTTCTATCAACATATCAGAGAATCTAGTGATGCACACAAAGACCAAACATATTTCTATCAAGTATCATTACTTGAGGGAATTGGTACAAGATAAAGAAGTGAGAATGGAATAAATGAATGCAAAGGAAAAACTAGTAGACATATTCACAAAAGCTTTACCTAAGGATGCTCATGAATATCTTAGAGGTAAATTAGGGGTGCTTCCCCTAATTGAGGCTGCCTAGTCAACTAGGAGCACTGCATCAAAAGTGCTACATAGAGTATCTGAAAAATTGATGCAGGAAAGGTCACGCTTTAGGAGCTGCCTAGAGTTGTAAAAAGGACAACAAAGTTGATAATCAGTCATAAGCAAGATGATAGAGGGAGGAATAATAATACTAAACTGACAAGATGACATCTACATATGAAAGATGTAAGTTCTAGATACTTCTTTGGCATTATTGTCAAAGAGGGAGAGATTCAGATAAAAACATAGATATAAAGAACCATGAGGTATATGTTCCAAGATTCAGAGAGTTAGAGAATCAAAGGGAGAGAGACACAAAAAATATTTAGAGGGACTAATTGTGTGAATGGTCAAGCAAGGCTAAGTTGTTGTGAATCAGAATGAAGCTAAGGATATTAAAAATATTTCTGATGCAATGATAAAGTTTTGGATTGGTTGGTAAATCATGTGTTATTCATGTGGTGTTTCCATCAATGCCAAAGAGGGAGATTGTTGGAAACTGCAATTGAAACAATTATTGTATTGTCATTGATGTCAAACCTTAACTGGTAAGACAACTGCTATCTAAGAAATTACTATATCTATTGAGTGATGAAAAGGATTATGGTAAGGGAGATAACAAGAGAACCTAGGGAAAGGTTGAGTTATTTTATACTTCAATGCGTACTTGATTATTTAGCACATTGATAAGATAATGTATTGTTTATCTAAGTAAGGATAAATACTAAAGAAGTATGCTTAATCAAGAAAAAGTGAAGAAATCTAGTTCAAGCTAAGTGATGTTAGTGTTCATTGAGTGCCAGTATATGCTGAGTAAATTTAGTGTTGACCGAACATCAATTTATGCCGAGCGACATGAAATTATCGAGCAAGATAGTGTTAGTCGAGGAAGACAGTTTGTAGAGATGACCGAGGAGATGAACATAGTATTGACCGAGTGTCAGTAATTTATATTTGGAGAAAGAATTCAGATTCCCAGCCGACATAGTTGAATTCTTGGGTTATGTAAATTATATTGACTTTATTAATTGATTGTATGGAGAATTTAATGCATGGTAAATCATTTTATTATGGATTCAATGAGAAGTTTCAAGATGTATCTAGAAGGAAGGATGAAGAACTTAAATGTTGGAAGGATTTGATGAATCTGACCTAACCTAAGATCTATTGAGGAGATTAAGCGGCAAAAGATGGATCTACCTAATTGAAGAGGTATATAGGAAAACCTAAGTGTGAGGTTACAAAGTATGCTAAAGTTGTTAATGTTATTGACTGATAAGTCTAAACAGAAGGCTAAAGGTGAAGGAGTTGATCAATGTTGTGATTTCTTGAAGAGAATTTCAAGAAGATCAAAGGTGGAGATGGAAATGGAATTCAGTCAATAAATCAGCATATATGTGTGAATTGGATCTATTACTTGCAAAGTGAGTTGTATGTTTTTTAGATTAGAAACTACTGCCACTTTCTAACCATTGTATTAGTCTAAATCCTTTAATCAAGGTTGACCTAAAAGTCATTGTTTAAATCCTTTAATCAAGGTGGCATTCTAATGGAATGTACTTAAATCCTTTAACCGGGTCACTTTTGACAAAGTGTTTAAATCCTTTAACAAGGTCACACCTAGCAATGTGTTTGTAAACCTTTAACAAGGTTGGATTTTCACAGAGCTCACTTCAGAAGAGTAAAAATATCAATAACATGTTACAAAGTGGTTTTTCCCAAATTGGGTTTCCACTATAAATCATAGTGTTATACTTGGGTGAATGTTTTGATGTGAATGTTTCTATATTCTGCAAGTTAATTACTTTTGGATAGTGGACTGCATGTTATATGTTTCTGGTATATATTCTTTAAGACCAAGTTGTGTTGGTGATTAGATCTAAGATTTTTGAAGTGTTCAAAAGTTCAATTGGTACATCTGGACCTGAGAACAAATGATTCACCCCCCCCTCTTTGTTGTTCTAAATAATATTAACACCCTTAAGATATATATATCATCTCATAACTGTATTTAACTCCCCCTAAGTGAAAGCCACCATCATTAGTCTAGATTCAAGATTATACATGAAGTTCATTAGAATAATGCACCTGCATATGCATCTAGCTCTGATAAGGAGGGGAAATAACCCCTAATTTCTCTCAAAGATATTCAAAAGTATCATTTGAGGGTTCTTAGGTAAAAATATCAATAATCTATTCTGTTGTAGGTACATACTCAAGATTTACTTCATTCTCCAAAACCTCTCCTCACAGAAAGTGGTACTAGATTGAAATATGCTTTGTCCTCGAATGTAGTACCAAATTCATTGAAATGTTTATTGCATCAATATTGTCACAAGATAGAAATGGGTTCATCAAATAATATTCCAATGTGTTTGAAAGTCTATTTCATCCATAATATCTATGTACAACATGAGGTAGCAACAACATATTTAAATTCAACACTAGATAGAAACATTGAATTGTGTTTCTTACTTGACCAAGCAACTAGTTGGGGTCCAAGGAAAAATGCACCCCCACTTGTGCTTTTCCTTTCATCCACACATCCAACCCAATCTGCATCTGTATAAGCCATCAAAGTACAATATGATTTTTTTGGATACTGCAATCCAAAGTCTTCTATACCTTTCAAGTATATGAAAATTATTTTCACAACAAAAATATGTGTTTCTCTGGGATCTTGTTGAAATCTAGCTAGAAGATAAACATCATGCATGATATCTAATCTAGTAGCACTCAGATATAACAATCCTCCAATCGCTAATCTATATTTTCTCTCATAAGCCTTAGGAGATTCAACATCTTTACTCAACTTACAACTAATAGCCATGGGTGTGCATATTGGTTTAGAATTCCCCATTCCAATTTTCTTCAGAATTTCTTCAACATAATTTAATTGTGACATAAAGATACCTTCATTATTGTGATTAACTTTCAAACCAAGAAAGAATTTATTTTTCCAATTATAGACATTTCAAACTCTTCTTGCATCTCATGAAAAAATGTTTTACACGTGCCATAATTTCCTCCAAAGATTATATCATCTGCATAAACAAATAAAATCAATATATCATTTGTTTCAACCTTAAAATGGAGATTACTATCACTAGCACCTTTTTAAAATCTTTGACTTAGTAAATACTTGTAAACCCTTGTATACCAAGCTCTAGGAGCTTGTTCCAATCTATACGGTTCCTTCAATTTTTAAACCATAATCAAATCATCTAATAGTTTTAATCCTTCTGATTTCTATATGTACACTTCTTCTTTTAGCTCTCCATTTAGGAATGTAGATTTCACATCCATTTGATAAACTTTGAATTCCTTATGTGATACGAATACTAGAAATATTTTGATTGTCTCCATTCTTTCCATGGTAGCACAAGTCTCCTTAAAATTATTTCCTTATACCTATGTATAACCTTTTCATACAAGACTTTCCTCATTCCTCACTATGTGTCCATCTTCATCCAATTTGTTATGGAATACTCATTTAGTTCCAATAACATTCTTATTAGCTAGTCTTCAGACCAATTCTTAAGTCTAATTCTTCTTAATCTGGTCAATTCTTCTTTCATAGATTTCATACTTTTTTTAAACTCCATTTCATAGTTTTTGGTTCTATTTCTGATATTAAGCACAAGTTAACATGTTCTTTAGTAGCTTTACTTCTTATGATAACACCTGTATTCTTATCTCCAATAATTTATTTCTCTGAATGATTCTTGTGTACATATCTAGGAGCCTTAGGAGTGTACACACTAAAATATGCACTTCTATGAACCATTACATGCAAGGTTGCTCAAGAATGAGGCCTCACAAAGCGGCTCATAGCTCTCTATGCATGGAGTTGCAAGGGACTATGAGTTTTGCTCTCAGCTAGAGCTACAAGAAAGTGACCTTGCTAGTCAACCATACAATGAGAGATTCAAGTGAAGACAAGGGCAACAATGCCAATATCTCCAAGAATCTAATATGAAATGCAATGCAATGCAACTAAAATGAAGATGCAAATGTGCAAGCTATGCTATGAAAATGGAAGTACAAACTAAGCTATGAAAGGAAATAGCAATGGATTACAATGCCTCCTATTTAAACTATATGAGCTTATTCTATTGCATAAAAGGAAATCTAATCTATGATGCCATGAATGTAACTATGAAAGCAAAACTATTATGAAATGCAACTAAAAATGTCAAGGCTTCAAAGCTTGAATGTCTTCAAAGAGAGCTCCAAAACCTGCAGCATAACAATAGCATAAAATATGGATATATCTATGCAAATGAAGGAGAGAGCTCTCCTTTTATAAGAAATGAGGTGAAATGGACCATGGAGATTAAGAGGCAAAAAGTCTTAATCAGCGGTGGAGCTTGAAAGAGGAGCAATCCATGTGCACAAACATCCTCCAATGAGAGTGAAGTGTTGACTTTTGAGCCTCATGTGAGACAAAAAGTGCTTTTTCCCTTTTTATAAAATAGGAATAATGCTTTATTTGTGCAACTTAGGATAAGAGGAAAGGTGGGCTTTTTATTTAATTAAAAGGGGAGGAAATATTCCTTTTAATCAAATAAAGACTTAGGATAAATGGTTAGCCCAAGGATAAAAATCCAATATATGATCGAAATTAGGATTTGATCAAGAAATTGATAATGTTCAAAATATTGATTAATGACCAAAATGATTCAGGATTGATAAATCAAATAAATGGGGCCCAAAGTCTAGGCGACCATTTTTGGGTGCATACAAGGAGCAGTTGCCAGAGCAATTTTTATATCATTATACACTTCATTTTCTTCTAACTTTTCATCTTCTTCTTTGACTGTTGAATCTTCTGATTCATATCCAACCTCTATTTTTGTGATCTTTGGAATGTTGTTATTGACCTTTACATTTGTTCTTCCAACTATTCTTCTCAATTTTTTATTGCAATATCTACAAGATTTTCTTTTGGTAGAGTGGCCAAGGAATACGCCTTCATCATTTTTGGTGTCAATATTTCCAAGATTTTCCTCATCTCTTCTAATAGAAAACTTAATTCCAAAGACTAAAATATTTCAAATAAGGGTTTCTTCCATACCATAACTTGTAGGATGTATTTCTAAAGTTTCTTATGATCTAAAATTTGTTAAGGGTGTATACTGTAGTTTTTATTACTTATTTCTAGTAGATTTCTAGTATATGTGTTTCCTTTATCATTTTTCTAGTGGCTTTCTAAATTGTTTTGTTCTTCCTTTCAACTACACCATTTTGTTGTGGTATTTTAGGATAAAATATGTGTCTCCTTATTCCATGATTCTCATAGAAAGTGTTAAATTCTTCATAAGTAAATTATTCTCCTCTGTCAAAACTTAAACATTTGATTCTTATATCTATCTCATTTTTAATAATATCCTTAAATATCTTGATCATTTCTAGAGCTTCTAATTTTCTTTCATGTAATTAATCCATGTGATTCTAGAGTAATCATCAATTAAGAGCATAAAGTACATATCACCTTGTTAAATTCTTGTTCTAGTTAGACCACAAATATCAGTATGCATTGTTGACTTCTATGTCACCATTAACCCTTGGGGTTGATCTCAATAATGAGGATTAATTCAAGAAGGTCTATTGAGATAAACCAATGAAAAATACATCAGGAAAAGAATATTGAAGTAGCATGTCCTTTGTCTCACTGATGAGATCCATCAAAGTAGAAACAATAGTCATTGGAAGAAGAAAATGGCATCTTGAAGGGTCATGTTACCCCAATGGGTGGCATCAGCGGGAGTCTCACTAATATGAGACCTAGGTAGCTATGATGGGTGATGATTTTGAGAAGACATCTTTGGGCCTTGCCAAAATGACCATTTTTTAAGGTTTTACATTGGCAAAGGTCTCACCAAAGAAGATGCAATTCACCTCAGAGAGGCAACAAGGGGTTCCAATGAGACAAGTCTCTCATTCTATCAATGGTCACTTGTCCATATAACTTGGGCAGTTAGTGAAGTTTTTTAGCATCCCATCAAAGTGCTTGCTTCATCGATATGGCTAATGTTGATGTGACATTCCTCATGTTCCATTGACATGCAGTTTCGACACAACTTGTATGGTTGGCATAATATTTCAATGCTTCATCTATGAGCCCACTTTTATCGATAAGGTTGTTATTGATATATTTCTCCCATGTTTCATCGATGACAATTTTTTATGGAACTTGGAGTTCTATGAGTGGTTTGTAGGTTTTGTTGATGAGATTTCTTTCATCAATAGGGATATTTTTTATGGGGGTTTTTGTATGTTTGGTCAATATGGTCTTTTTTAAAGTTTTGAGTCTAATTGGTTGGGTCATTTTCGATGGAGCTCCTATTTTTTTCTTTGACATGCAAAATTTTTGATGTAGCTTGGGGATCTATGGGATGTTGAGAAATCCTGCCAAAAATCCTTCTTTCATTGATAATGAGCTTCAATAAGGCATGATGTGGTCTTATTGACTATTATGTTAGACATGTATGCACAAAGTTTTTTGTAGAGGTGGGATTCATTGAAGGAAATATCAATGATAAAGAACATGAGAGGTACTCTCCAAGACCTTAAGGAAATCTAAAGCCCAAGAAACCAATAAAAAAAAACTCAAAAGAGAAAAAGTAAAGAATATGAAACATCACCATACTACAACACAGAGGTCAAGGTTATAGGATACCACCTAAGTGAGTGTCATCACACAACTTGTGTATTGGGATCCTCCCTGGCAACCATGTAACCTTGGTCCCCATTTTAAGAATAGGAATCCTACCCTTGCAGTTACCCATGGTCCTGGTACTCCAACAGATCTGTGTGGCATTATTATATTTTCTTTCATTATCTTTTGAATACCCCCTTCCCAAGTTAATTTTTTAAGGTTATCACTTGATTACAAACTCACCCATAGGTTCATCTAGAAACCACTTTGGGTTCCAACACCTATGGTGAGCCACTCACCCAGGGTTCCTATTCCCCTACCCAAAACATGACAAAAGAAATGCAATACTTTAAATGCTTTATTTCAGAGGTTTAGGAAACTCTCCTGTGTACTTAGACCACCAAGACAAGCCCTAACCTTAACCATAAACAACATAAGAATAGTACAAGGATGTCACATACTCAAGACACCTTAAGTAAAACATTATGATTAACTTAAAACAATAAAATGAACATTTAGAGAGGTACAAAGTTGCACACAGAGACCTGGATCAAGGTTGGAAGATACAGACCAAACCCCAAGCCAAACAAGTACCCAACACTAAAATTCATGACTCCAAAGTTTCCAGAATAGGTCCAAATAGAACATAAAAGTAATATTAATTATAAGCTAACAAATATTGATGTAAAAAATAATGTACTATAAACTAATGAACCTGCAGGGACCAATGAATCAAGTGAGTCCCCACCAGGGAACCCATAAGGAACAAGTCTAAAGTACAAGAAGAGAAACTAATTTTTTTTTTAAACATTACTAAGAACTTATTTGATATTCCTACACATGAATGTGCCCTTAAAGGTTCCCTTAATGAATGTTACCAACATTAAAATCATCAATACAATTAACTATCTTTATGAGTTCATTTCCTTACCTAATTTACATAACATTCAACTTTTAGAAATGAGATAGAAACAAATATCACATTACTTATATCATACAACTAACCTTTCCCCTTTCATTTATTTCCCATTAGCCTTATCTACACATAATTTATTTGTAATTCCAAAACATAGATAAGCTTTCCATTTAAAACCCTTACTTTCCATTTTATATTTCAATGATTCAAATAGAGATAGGGTAAAGTCTTTAACCTTAATGACTTATAATCATAAACCATCCACTGAATTATTTCTGTCACAATCCTAACTACCACAAAATCATCATCTATGACATTGTATGCATCTAGTTAAGGATTGAGATTTAAATCTAGTTTTATTAACCTCTCATAATACACATAGGAATATACATTTAAGAGCATTAGGAATGAAATTACATCTTTATACTATTTTCAATAATACTACATGTTTCTTTCCCTTTTATTTTCACCCAGAGATACCCTTCTACCCTTAACATAGCTTTTCACCAAACCACCCATTAATCAAGTTTCCCTTTAGAAGTTTAAATCCATTAGTACTTTTTACCACAAAGGTTTGCATAGAATCAATACTTCAAGTGCAAAACATATGTAAACATGGATTTTAGAAATTGTTACTTTCAATTACATTTCAAGACTCACAAGAGAGGTAGGATAGAAATTACCTAACAATAATCCTTTATTTATTTACCAATAAACAATCCCTTTTGAAATTCATGAAACTACCGTTCCCAAATAGATAACTTCTTTCTTACAATTTCTAATTGCATTTACATCAAATTTCCCAAAGGCTTATAATACATCTTTACATATTGAATACAAAAGATAAAGATGCATGATACAACAAAGGAAATATTCACCACTGAATAAATCTAAATCCAAGCCATGACACAAACCACAAACAATACCTCGAAAGAGTTTTTCCACTCAACCATGTGAAGTTCCACCCCTATGCTAGGAGATAGAACCAAGGTACTCTCAAGACTTAAGGCAATCTAAGGCCCATGAGACCAAGAAAAAAAACTCAAAAGAGCAAGAGTAAAGCATACAAAACATCACCATGCTACAACACCAAGGTCAAGGTTCTAGGATACCACCGAAGTGAGTGTCATCACACAACCTGTGTATTGGGATCCTCTCCGACAACCATGTAACCCTAGTCCCCTCTTTATGAATAAGGATCCACCTTGGTAGTTACCCATGGTCCCAGTACTCCAATAGGTCTATGTGGAATTATTATATTTTCTTTCATTATCTTTTGAAATCCCCCCCTTCCCAAGTTAATTTTTTTTAAGGTTATCACTTGATTACAAACTCACTCATAGGATCATTTGGCAACCACTTTGGGTTCCAACACCTATGGTGAGCCACTCATCTAGGGTACCTATTTCCCTTCCCCAACACAAGCCAAAAGAATAAAGAAACACTTCACATGTTATAATTCATAGGTTTAGGGAACTCTCTCGTGCACTCAGGCCCTCTGGATGAGTCCTAATCTTATCCATTTTCATAATAAGAATCATAGAAAGGCTGCACAACACAAGACACCTTAAATAAAACATTTTAACTCACCTCACAAATTAATTTAACATTCTCAGGGATGAAATGATGTAGACCAATCTCATGAACAAAAATGCAGGTGTCATAGGCCAGAATCCAAGCCCAAAATGACCAAATCAAATAGGAGTAAAACAAATGAAGGATTCATAACTAAAAATATGCATAAAACATAAGAAGGAAAAACCTCAACCAGATCTTCCTAATCCTTCCTAAACATTCATTATCTTCCTTAAACTTCCCTCAACCATATACATAGAAAACACTTAATAACATCCAAATATATAACCATAACCCTCCTAGGAATAAATTTGGAAGAGATAAATTATCATTTAATACAACATTCTTCCTGAAAATACTACACATATCCAACCTCAAAACCAAATCAATACATCTTTAGAAATAGATACTTTTCAGACCATAAGCACATTATATACAATCTTACAAACAATAGTGAACTCTCCAGGGAGAGATTTGACCAAGAAATATTGTAAAACATGTATTAAAACTTCCTGTGAACAATATACTTTTGCAACCTGTTATACACTAAGTTTGCATCCTTGTTTCAAGCTCTCGTAGTCTTGATAACCTAGTATAACATGGGAATCATCTCCAGGTTATGGGACCTATGCTAACTGAGATGAGACCTCCAGGTTCTAGGCTGGTTCCTCTTGGATAATCACCTTAATTTGCTTCTAGATAGGAAAGTAAAACTTTTGGGGAAAAGGGATAGAAGGAATGCTTGGAAAGGGAAATAACTTGAAAGCAAACTACCTACTAGGTGATACATCAAAAATAAGGTGTGAATTGCAGCATAGAGGGGTGAGACCAATGAAGGACTTAGGTCTAGGAGATCACAACTCACTGAATAGGCTTGCATAAGTAATGCATAGGAGGGCCTGAACATATGACACAACCTATGACCTGCAAGCAGACATTCACTTCTGCAACTCGATGTAGGATTGAGACAAGATGGTTAGGGGGTTGAAGTATACCCACAAGAGCCTTCAAATCAAATCAAACATAGTAACACACACAATTACAGAAAATGAGAGGGATCAGGAACCCTAAATATCACTGAAAACAAACATATACTTCAATTCACTAAGAGAGAATTCAGATAAGGAAGCATAGGGATAGAGAAGATGTCACAAAATACCTCTGCAATATCTAAATTATCAATGGGAGGTTACAAAATGTAGAAAACCAGAGGACAAAAAAATGTCACAGATAGCCTTCTAAGAAAAGATATTTTTCTTTTTTACAAAATGTCAACTCTCCGCTTCGAAAGCTCTAAAAATACAATATATACATCCCCTCTTGCACGCAGGCAAGAGTCAAAACCTAACTAGGGTTATAGATTTTATGATAAAAACCCCAATTATGTCAAATCTGATCATAAATATTTTGGAAATATCTCAACCGATCAAATATTTTGTTTACATGCCCATCCCTGTACTATATTGCCTACAGACAAGCAACTTGGATCCATCAACCTTCCTACACAAGGTCTTGCCATGAATGCTCAAACTGGTACTTCTCAGGGACAAGAATTGACCCATGGCAGCCTGCTTAGACTTCCTCATCATCCTCTCCAACTACAAATGTCCTGCAGACATAAATACTTAGCTACCCCACCACTGCATTTGGATCACTGGATCAAACACCGGCAAAAAACCCTCTGTAGAGACATTTGAATTTGAATTATAATGGCCAGCTGATCATTTTAAAATGTGACCATCAATATCTAATGTTTCCCGATAGATGAATGGCCTAGATCATCCTTGAAATAGTCACGTACCTCCTTTGAAAAGTCAAAATCCACCTCGGCACACTGCAACTAATGAAATTGAGCATATCAGCACTTCAACATGTTTGGACCCACCCTGAGCTTTTCCTCCTTTAAGTCATTTAGTGACTACGTGACTAAAGACCTCTTCTAATTCATGAAATCCTTCTCTTTACCCTGGTCTAGTTAAGTGATTCAGCGAACAAGGCATTTCATTGAATCGCTAAGTCTTTCGTTGACCCTTGGTTAAATCAAGCGAACATGAGAAACCCCTTTAGTCACTAAGTAACTTAATACTTTACTAACCTTGGGCCCATTTTGCCACATGTCATCTTTCCATTTTCTCCAACTGCTTCATCAACAAACACCTCGGCACCTCTCTGACAATGGACCCACTGAAGAAAAGATTCCAATCCAACGGCAGGTGCATGATCACATAGCCCTCAAATATTCCTTCCGATCATGCGCCAGCCATTGATCCTTCTTTAACTGGGACCCTTTGACAAATGGACCCAATGTTGGAAATATTCAGGAATTAACCAAGTTACTGAGAGGGGAGGGGTGAATCAGTAACTCCGAATTTTCTTCTAATTTTAACATGTATTTTACTTTTTAACCTTTGCATACAGAAAGCATGAAACTTGAAAGCATTCACAATAATGACACATAGATTTGGTTACCCAGAAACCTTCCAAAAGAAAGTAAAACTAGGGTGGGGATGAAACCCACAAAGCTTTAATACTGCAGAATAAAGTTGGCTGGTTAAGGCTTACAATTTGATCACTTCTGATGATCTGCCCTGTTCGGAGCAATAAGGATTGCTAAATCCACCCTGTTAAAGGATTTACAAACATACAGTGAAGTATGCACTCGGTAAAGAGATTTTTACAAAGACTGTTAAGTCTACCTGGTTAAAGGATTTAGTACTGATTCACCTGTTAGAATGAAACAGTAGATCTCAGCTTTGCAACTGGATTGCTGAATGAGATTCGCTGATGTACTGATCACCTTCTGTGATGAATTTGTCTTTGCTGTACCTTAAACTTCTGAAGCCTTCTGTAATTCTCTTATTTCTGCCTTTCTTTCTCTTTTACATATATTCTACTTCATATATTTCATTACATCTTTTTATTTTTACAACATTGTTTATATACAAGTCTCAAACAATTAATTACAATTACAATTACACAGTCGGCTTGACAAATAAACATAAGTGCTACTAAGTCGGCCCAAATATGGTTACTCGGTTCCTTCAAACTGACTCGGTGACTTTCTGATACTCGGCGTCCACTGCATTACTCGGCATCGTCATGCACTCGGTAGAAGTGAAGGCACAGTTCATACTGATCACTCGGTAGGTATTGAACTCGGTAAGCATTGGTGACTCGGTAGACAAGATGTTACTCGGTTTACATTGTCCTGATCGGTTTGTACTAACTTGCTCGGTTTCCACTGCCTGCTCGGTTTGCACTGTCTGCTCGGTTTGCACTGTCTGCTCGGTTTGCACTGTCTGCTCGGTTTGCACTGTCTACTCGGTTTGCACTGTCTGCTCAATTTGCACTGTTTGCTCGGTTTGCACTGACTGCTCGGTTTGCACTTGTCTGCTCGGTTTGCATCCAGAATGCAAATAAGTGTTGTCACTAGTGGCAATTCAGCTTAATGCCAACAATCTCCCCCTTTGGCATTAGTGACAAAAACACTTATTGGCCAAAATTTATATACACGAATCATGCTGAGTTTTATTTTGATTTTTCAAAATTTGTCTTTGTTATAGGGCTTTATACATTGTCTCCCCCTTTCAATGTGCTAACTGTTTCTTATACAAATCTATACAGTATACATATCTCTCCTTCTATACATATCTCCCCCTTTTTGACGATAATGCCAAAGGTGCATATACAAGTTATTTACAAAGAGAATCCAAAATTTGATAAGAAATCAGAATGTACCTTCATTATTAGTGCCAGGGTTCTGTCCCAACTTTCTTGCAGAATCTTACATGTTTGTATAGCAATTTGGACTTCTGCAGAGAGTTCAATCATGTGATCTGCTATAGAGAACTGATTGTCATGAATCAATGTTCTGGAATGTTCAATGTGCTTATACATTATATTCATGATGGGAAGGATCATGTGTTGGATGTCTAGCAGTGTGGACCGGATCCTTGAGTCTTCTTTCAGTAGATCAGACTGCATATTAGATAGGTGTGAAATTTTCATGTGATGAGCAGAGCTTGAACTTGGTTCAAGTTGCAGCTTCTGTATGCTAATCTTCATATCCTCATCCATTTTATTCATTTTATCTTTAACATCCTTTGTGAACTCGGCAAAATTGCATAGTCTGGCCAAAAGAGAGGTAGCATTCGAATAAATAGACTCTATGTTAGACAAAACTGAAGACAATTCCACTTGGTTAATAGCTATGTGCTGAGCAATGTGCTCAAGCACTTTATTGTTGAATCTCTTCTCGGCTCTTTCAACTAACTTTTCTGTCCCAGATGAGTCCTCATTGTATTTCTCAACTGCTTCTGCTAATTGTAACAAAACATGCTGGGAGGAGTCTACTTTAATGCCTAATGCATCAGACAAAATGTCCTTAGCATCCTTGATGATTTGATACTCCTTGTCTCTCTCCTCTTTAAGCTTCTTTTGTTTTGCTTTCCTTTGGAGGATCTCACCTATATTCTACATCTGGTCTGCTGAGAGATTTGCAAAATCTAATGTAGGAATATCTATTTCTTCATCTAGGTCTATATCCTCAACTATATTTTTACCCAAAAATTTTATACTCGGTAGAGCCTTAGGCTTATCTGTACTTAATGCTTTTGTAGTAGTGACAGTAGATAAAGTAGGGCTGGCTATTGATACTGGTATACTTTCTACTGGAGAACTTACAATATTTATACTTGAAGATTCAAAAGCTGGAAAACTTACTGGTACAGGAGACTGCAGCTCGGTAGAAGAAATGGTAGCTGCCTCTGATGTTGCTAGGGATGATTGGACAAATGTGGAAGTTGTCACAACCATGCTTGAAGGTGTCTCTGGGCTGGATGTAGAGACTTTCACTGGAGAGGTAGGAAGGGATGCAATGACTTCTGCTGCTATCCTTACAGTATCATCTACCTCGGTGTCTTCTTCTTGCTCATCGCTGTCATCTTCAATATCTTTAATTATTACAGTTTCAATGCTTGGTTGGTGAAGGTGGTATATGTTCTTCCATGTGGCTTTTGCAGCCTTCACAACCGATTCAATATTGTTGATCAAAATCAAACAAGTATTGAACTTCAATGTCATCTTATTTTCATTTTCTTTTAGTGCCTTCTTTACTTCATCATTGTTCAAGCTCGGCATCAACTGTCTCAGGTTTTGATCAAATATGTCTATTATAGTTTGCCTTGCATTGCTCCATCTCATTTTTATTGGATTCAATAGAACTGCTGGAATCTGTGGGGTAATTTCTTCAGGAGAGTATTTCCATTGTCCCATCTTCTCAACAACAGCATCTTCTATTTCCTTCTGTTCTGCTTCCGATCTGGTTTCATATTTCAAGGATTTTATGTTACTTACTCCAGATCCTAATCCATCTCTAAAGATTTTGAGCTTTTCTTGAAGGGTTAGAGGAGGCCTTTTGAATACTATGTCTTTATCTGCCTTTTCTGCCTTGTCTGCCTTGCCTTTTGTATTTCTCCTTGTAAACACAGTAGTGGGAGGCACAGATGCCTTAGTGATGAAAACTTTTCCTTTCTTCTTTGCAGGTTCTGGTTCCTCTGTTTTCTCATCCTTTTCTCCTTCTTTTTCATCTATTTCTTCTTTGTCCTCGGTTATCATTTGCATTTTGGCTATCCTCTTCTTTCCTTTGTTTACCGCCTGTGGAAGCTTTATGCTTAGTTCAATTCTCATCTTAGCTTCATCATATGTTCCAAAATATGGAGCTTTGGGATTGACAGGCTGATTTAGAAGAGCTTCAATGATATTCTTGGTTTCATCAATATTTACCTCATAAGGAAGAGGTTTTACATATACAGTTCTCGGTTTAACTGCTTGAATATACACATTATCACAATCTACCATAAAATAGATGTCATCTTTGTAATCTTCCACCAACTTCTGTGGAATCCGGAATCTGTCATTCATTTTCTCTTTGAAAGACTCAAAATAATTATCCATGATGCTTTCAAAGTTTTCACCCATTTCTGCGATGTATTCATTTATTTCATAGAGTATTGGCACATCTTTTCTCCATACAACTTTTCCTTTAGAAGGGAAGAATTTCTGAACATAGAAGAATAAACAGACTAACAAGGATCCAAACTTACATGGATTGTTTTTGGAAGTTTTGATGCTTTCCATGTTCTTGTTGAACTGTTTCAACAATAAGACTGCTAGGTCAAATGTTAAGTTGTTTTTGACCACTTTGTATGCTAGGTCAACAGCTTCACAGGAGACACTGTTCTGTCGACTAGAACTGTAAATCTTGTGGGCAATGATATGTGTACCAAACTTCAGTTCAACGTCGGTAATGCTGCTAACCTTCATGCCTCTACCATCCCACTCGGCTAGGGTTTTCTTCTCTAGTTCCGTCTGACCTAGGGTTTTGGTAGTTTTAGCTTTGTTCAACATGGGAAGACCGGTGACTTGTTGAATCATTTTCTTTGTGATCTCAATAGGTTGCTCCAGCCAAATCTTGCCATCATGTACTCGGCTGAGAATGTACCTAACCCATTTATCTCGAAAGTTTCGAGGAAGATGTGCAATGTGAACTAAACCCTTATCTTCCAGATGTTTGTGCTCGGGTTTCAAAATACCATCCACACATAGTTCCTCACGCATAATGTCTAGTTCTAGGTTTCCCATTTCTTGAATTGAATAGTTAAAATGATTACGGATATCGTTGATAAGCAGTACCTTAGGAGGAATCTGAGATTGAGCTCCATTCGGATCTAGGGCTGCTGCAATTGCGGGCACGATCTTAAAATCTGGTGCTTTCCACTCCCCTTGGACTAACATATCAGATCCTTTCTTCGCTGAAGTGCTGGATGATGCCATGGTAGCTCACAGAAAATTCCTTTTCGCAAAAGTATTAAATCACCGGGTTGCCCTTGAAGTTTTCTGCTCTCAAAGTGCTAAAGATTTGCGGTGAAGAATGAGTTCGATTACTTGCTTTTTGTTTACAACTCTGTCATTAATGCTCATTTCAAATTGGGGTAGGAATTCTGACAGACTGTCAACCACTAATAATTAATTACTCGAAAAAGACTTCGCAGCTCGGTGAACTCAAGAATTCATAATGCTCCGTCCTTGCTCGGTAAAGACAGGTACCGACCTTGCTCGGTGAAGACTATACCGACCTCCCTGTGATCTCACTGCATCTTGCATGCTGATTTAGACTTTTCTTTTAATTTCAGTTCTGGAACTGCTTGAGATTGATCTATGAGAATACAGTTCCAGTGCTTCCTTGGAAATTTAGTTTGAGTCGGTAGAGCCATCCATTCCATTACTTGGACTGGATTGCTCGGTAGCTTTAGGAATCCATTTTTGTCTCACCTGTTTCCTGACCTTAGTTGCTTCATTCTTCTTTCCTTCTTCAATTTCACTAGCATTCATGCAGTTTCTGGCTATGTGACCGAGTTTAGTGCATTTGAAACATCTTATGGTAGTATCTCTTTTCCTTAGATGATGTTTTATGCAATTCATGCCAATGTGTCCATATTCTCCATAGTAATGACATCTACACCAGGTGTTGTAGTCCCATCCAAACATTGCTTTCACAATTTGTTCTGCTGGATTAAATGTCTTGGATCTGCACTCGGATGCCTTGTGACCTTGTTTGTTGCATTTGTGACAATTACCTCTGAATCTAGGTTTTTCCCTGCATTCATTTGCTTTGTGACCGGGTTGATTGCAGCTATAACATTTTCCATTGAATTCTTCTTTTTCATTGTTCCAACATTTATTTGAAGTATGTCCTATTTTACCACAATGATTACAAGTAGGTTTTTGATTTCTTTGAGTACCTTGCTTAGAGGATTCGCCTTCTTCTTTGTATCCAAGTCCTGCTTTTCCTTTTTGCCTATGAAGATTTCGTTCATACAGCTGATTCAAGTCTTCTTGACTTTTCAGCATTCCTTCATTGATTTGTTTTTCAGCGTTTAGGTCATCCATCAATCTTAGATTGGTTTCCTTTTCAGATCTTAGTTCTTCTCTTGTGTTTTCTATTTCTGATCTTAGATTTAGAATTTCTTCATTTGTATGAGAGATCTGATCAATTAGATTTTCTAGCTGAAGGGTTTTGTTTTGGACTTCAATGTTTCTTCCATCTAATTCATCTTTCAACTTGTTTCTTTGTTCCAAGATCTCACAGAATCTTGTAGAGTGTAGTTCTTGTTCTCTTTTCAATTTTCTCACTTCTTCCTGCAGAGACCCATTCTTTTCTAGGAGTTCTTTGATAGCATTGTTTGCTTCATCTGAGTTATTTGAGGGAAGAAGATCTTCAATCTTTTCTTCAATGTAATTCTAATCATTCATCTGATTTGCAAGTTCCTTCCTTCTCCTTAGGGATTGGGAAAGATGTTCTTTTGCTTCTTTGAGTTTAGCTATGGCCATTTCCAGATCTAGCTTTTCATTTTCAATCACCTTGTTCAGTTTGAATACCTCCATTGTCCTGGATCTTTGCTCAAGCTAGTTAAGCTTTGTCTTGAGAACCAATGCAGCTCTGATACCAATTGTTGGAAATATTCAGGAATTAACCAAGTTACTGAGAGGGGAGGGGTGAATCAGTAACTCCGAATTTTCTTCTAATTTTAACATGTATTTTACTTTTTAACCTTTGCATACAGAAAGCATGAAACTTGAAAGCATTCACAATAATGACACATAGATTTGGTTACCCAGAAACCTTCCAAAAGAAAGTAAAACTGGGGTGGGGATGAAACCCACAAAGCTTTAATACTGCAGAATAAAGTTGGTCGGTTAAGGCTTACAATTTGATCACTTCTGATGATCTGCCCTATTATGAGCAATAAGGATCGCTAAATCCACCTTGTTAAAGGATTTACAAACATACAGTGAAGTATGCACTCGGTAAAGAGATTTTTACAAAGACTGTTAAGTCTACCCGGTTAAAGGATTTAGTACTGATTCACCTGTTAGAATGAAACAGTAGATCTCAGCTTTGCAACTGGATTGCTGAATGAGATTCGCTGATGTACTGATCACCTTCTATGATGAATTTGTCTTTGCTGTACCTTAAACTTCTGAAGCCTTCTGTAATTCACTTATTTCTGCCTTTCTTTCTCTTTTACATATATTCTACTTCATATATTTCATTACATCTTTTTATTTTTACAACATTGTTTATATACAAGTCTCAAACAATTAATTACAATTACAATTACACAGTCGGCTTGACAAATAAACATAAGTGCTACTAAGTCGGCCCAAATATGGTTACTCGGTTCCTTCAAACTGACTCGGTGACTTTCTGATACTCGGCGTCCACTGCATTACTCGGCATCGTCATGCACTCAGTAGAAGTGAAGGCACGGTTCATACTAATCACTCGGTAGGTATTGAACTCGGTAAGCATTGGTGACTCGGTAGACAAGATGTTACTCAGTTTACATTGTCCTGATCGGTTTGTACTAACTTGCTCGGTTTCCACTGCCTGCTCGGTTTGCACTGTCTGCTCGGTTTGCACTGTCTGCTTGATTTGCACTGTCTGCTCGGTTTGCACTGTCTGCTCAGTTTGCACTGTCTGCTCAGTTTGCACTGTTTGCTCGGTTTGCACTGTCTGCTCGGTTTGCACTGACTGCTCAGTTTGCACTTGTCTGCTCGGTTTGCACTGACTGCTCGGTTTGCACTTGTCTGCTCGGTTTGCATCCAGAATGCAAATAAGTGTTGTCACTAGTGGCAATTCAGCTTAATGCCAACACCCAATGCAACACCAGTCACCACTACATGGGCCAATCAAACACGAGCACATCAGCAAGAAAGGACCCATCGTCAGAGCCTCAACAATAAAGCAAGATTGATGGTCGATGCATAATCTCATGTGTTAGAGGAACCCCATGAGATTATATGCCAGTCATTGATCTAAAAGGGACATAGTTTGCTGGGCCCGCTCTAAAAATCAGACAAGTCACCACCTCTCAACCAATCAGGAGCTTCCACATAGGATGATGTGGCAATAGACCCACATAATTTTGAAGTGCAACACACTTGGAAGAATCAACGGTTGTCACAAGATCACAAGCCTCTAACAGACCCTTCATGAACTTACGACGACCATTGATTTTGCTGGACTGGGACCCCACAAATTTGAGACCACCAAAGCATTAAGCAACCACGTGACCAAAGGAAACGTTAATTGCTCGTTGAGTCACTAGCTGTTTAGCGGTCACCGTGAAACATTAAGCGACTGAGAGAAACACTGAAGTCACCGAATCGCCGAATGAAAAAGGTAACCGCCAGGGAAATAAGAGAATCCATGACTAGCCAATAGGATTAAAGCACACATGGGAATTTGGGAACTTATGTGGCCGATAAAGCAACAGTGAATTATAACAAGGCTTAGGGTTTTTTAGGGTTTGGCCTATAACAACTAGTTTTATGAATATTTTAAGGACTTTTCACCTTGCCAGGGACCTAGAAATAGTTGCAGAGACCAGGGGGAAATAGAGAAAGCCATGAAATTTTGGAGTCTCTCACAAGACTAAGGAGATGAAGGTCTGACGTAAAAAAAACAAAGGCCAAATTTGAATGGAAGGAAAATTAGGGCAACACAACCAATTAATAGATTTAATAATTCATACAACCAAAAAGTTCTAAATACCATATTACATATTACATATATCATATACACATACTCATAAAAAACATATAGGCAAGAAAGTGATTCTTCTTGGTTCCAAATCCTACTTGGAGACCTGCGGAAAAATCCCTTCTAGAGTTGAGCACACCACAACAATCCTTTCAAGCTCTAAAAAGTGGATTCCCTATGGAAAAAAAATCTACCTCAATCCTTATAAATATAATCTTCCTTCCTCCTTTGGAAATCTCCCAAATTTCTCTCATCTCCTAATTAAATCTTTCAAATCTACTATTTTCTCTCTAAGACAAACAATTCAAAATTTCTTCTAGAAAACCCCTAATCTTTTTCCAATTTTCTCCTTGTTGTCCTCTTGGATAGACCCACACATAGAGATATATATTTTTTGAACCACATTATATTTCTTCGATCGCTCTATTCATAAGTGATGCAATTGGGTTCTTACCAACATATTAAAAACTTAGCAAGATCCAATGGTTGGTTAGAGAGACATGGCCTCCACATCAGGACTGTATTTTTCTTGCAACAATTGTTTCTCCATTTTATCAGAAAAATAAAACATTGTTATCTTCCTCAACTCTTGATGAATAAAACCATTTTCAAATTGAAATACCTATTCTCCAAAAATCTCCCTCCTCCAAATATTCATATCCAACCATATGGTTGGAGGAGTTTCTTTACGAGAAGCAACTTCTCCAATTACTATAGTTGGTTTTAAATATTAAACAACTCCAGTAAGCCTAAATAAATATTTTATTATTTTAATTAACTTATTTTACTTTACCAAACCTATAAATATAATAAAGATAATTAAGATTACCAAGTAACTCACATAGCCCAAATGGAAACTAACTAGCCTAACTCCTAGGAGGTCTCAGGTTCAAAACCCTTAGGTAAGCTAGTTTTACTCTAAAAAAGACATAATTATTTTTAATCATTAAATTTTTATTTCATAATAAATTTTTTACTTTATTACCATAAGATACATTCATGCATACAAAAAAAATGCATAACTATATAAATATATTTATATACACGTAAGTATATATGTGTGCACCCATATATACATACATATATATAATAAATTAAACCACATAATATAATACATCCAAATATATATTTAAAAGACAAAGACGCATAATACTTTAACATACATAAAGAAATAAAGAAAAACATACTCTAAAACATAAATCTCCAAAATCAAGAAATTCATAATACTGATCAAACCCCCAACTAAGGTGACTTCCTAAACAGCAACCTAAGTCAACAGGGAATCCTTGAGAGTATCTTGGAAATATCTCCACACAACAACATTCAGGGATTTGAAGGCACACTCAAACCTATGTAGCCAGGTGAAGTCGATGCCTGGTACCTGCATCCTACATCATCAAGCTAAGAGAACATATACGCCAATATATATATATATATATATATATATATATATATATATATATATATATATATATAAAATAGTGGAAGACAAGGGGAGAGTGTGACATCATGTGGATCTCCTATAGGAGTGACTATGACTGCCTCTCCTCATCCTACAAGCACATCAGATAGTTTCAATACCAAAGCATAAATGAATTCATGTGGTTAGCTCCTGTATCATCTTAAAATGGAAGCACTTCCATGTTAAGAGCATTTAGCTCTTTGAGTAAGTGGTTTGGGGTCATATTGGATGCCTTGGATTGATCTTTGCTTTGATCTGGCTTTCTCCCCACTTTCCACTTCTTTTCTTCTTCATTCTAGGTGAAATTAGGGTTAGGATCCCAAGGATTCTCCTTAATTCCCCTCTCCATGGCTCTATTTTATAGGTAGGACTTAGAAATAGGTCATCCTAGCCTTCATCATAGTCATCATAGGATTTTGTGCCTATCCCTGGCATTTTTTCCTTCTCTGATATCATTTCTAGGTCTTCGAGTATCCTCGGGACCTCCTATCCTAATTCTGACTGGATCTGGGCCTAAGGTCAAATTTGAGGCTAATCCTGACTAGGTCAGGATCGAGGTCGTACCTGACTAGGTTAGTCCCAACCTTGATTTTTCCCCCCTATTTCAAATTGCCAAATTCCCTTATTTCTGAGTATTGGGTTTCATGGATATTTATTTTCCCGCCTCTGGGTTGGCTATTTCGGGTTTCAGAATGGTAAATCCTCTAATTGCATTTAATATAGGTATATTTTCTAAAGATTAGGACCTAATTGGGATTTAATTCTCCAAGGTGGCCCCTCTAGAGGATTGTGCCCTAGTTCACTATAAAAGGAGGCCTTCCTCTCTCATTTTCTCCATCTCATCTCAAGCAATTTCATGATCAAGGCATCAAGTTTTGCAATCTCCTCTCTCAAGTTCTCAAGGAGATAAAGAAATCATTTCATCAAGCAAGAATCCATTAAATCAAGCATCCATTCAAGAAATCAAGTCCTCTTCTCCATCCAAGTTCTCCATTGAAGATCAAGGATTCAAGCATTCAAGCCATTGAAGGGATTTGGTTCAAGCATTCAAGATTCATCATTCAAACCCTAGATCTAGCCATCATGATGGTGTGATCTTCCTTCAAGATCCTTTTGTTCATCTTCAAGATCCATTCATTCTTCCCTCAAGGTGGATTCCAAGCATACAATCATGGAGGTTTGATTTACATTTGTTAATGTTATGTTCAAGCTTTCATATTAACATACTTGATTGCATTTCAAATACAATTTGCATATCTATTGAATATCATAGCTTCATTCTTAAATCTACTTCTACTACTTGCAAGCATTCTCCATTCAATTTCAATATTAAGGTTGATTCCAAACTGGGGTTTGACCAAGGCAAACCCCCCAAACAAACAACAAAACCATTTTTCTTACAGGTACAGGTGCGAAATTTCGGATCTGAGAGCAGATTTGGATACCCTTTTCGGTGAACTTTCAGGATCTGTGAACAAAGTTAGAATCGGCCTTTAGAATAAAAATGTAGCATTTGACCTTTTATGAGGGTCAAAGATGACCTCCCTTAGAATTGGAAAAGATTTCTGGGTTTTGTAGATCTCACAGTTTCGGTTGAAGATCTAGAAATCAACAGTTTCTAGGACAATTTGACAGGGTTTTCAACAAGTTCTTTTTCGGAGGTAAGTACCTTTATCTCTTCATTTCAACATTAGTCATTTATATTTACTTTCCATATCAATACAATTCAAATGTAAGTGTAAAATATTGGTTTTGGGGTCTCTTTTATGTGCAAACTATTGTTCTAGGACCCCATCCATATTTTATCCTTTACAGCTCCAAAATAATTATTACTCCATATTGTATAACAAGAATGAATCATAATATAATCATGTACATGTGAATCATTTAATAACTTCATAAATTGGTTTTGTCATCAAACATGTACTCATAATGTCACATTATCTAATCAAAATAAACAAATCATATAATCCTTAATAATCAATGTAGTAATCATGTCTAGTCTTGAGTATAACAAGTACAAGTAGCATCATTAGAGTGGGTAACACATCTAACCCTTAAGTGATTATAACCAATTAACCTAAGATAATCATAAACATTGATAATGAGCATCTCACAAAGAGACATATGGATCTATCAAGTGATCCCATCACATCAAGGTCCTAAAATATCATAGACACATAAGAAGATATAAAGCGACATACCTATACAATATTTATCATTTCCCAAATTAGAATGTGAAGTTATAGTGGTTGGAAGAGATTTGGGTTAATAAAACACCTCAAGAAGGATCATTCTCTTATAAAAAAAATATACAATCCTCTATAACACTCCCTAACTCCCAATGTGTATAACAAGGACATGCTAGGGTTGGAGGGGCAATACAACATGATGTGGTCTTATCGACTATTATGTTAGACATGTATGCACAAAGTTTTTTGTAGAGGTGGGATTCATTGAAGGGACTCTTAATGATAAAGAACATGAGAGGTCCAAGCATTAATTATTGCAATTATCCTAGTGATTTTCTACTTCCAACAACAGTGTCATTATGTGTTCTTTGTCAACTCACCATGATTTTCCCATTTCCATTTATGTTTACAGATAGCTCTTGAGCCATGTTTCTATGCCATTAGAGGGTATTTATTATGTACTTACAAGAGATGGGCCATTCTTGTGCTTGCAAGGGCATATATTCAACCACCTTCCTATCACTTTTGGGTTCACTACTTGCAAACATTGGATTGTTTTATCTAACTTATTCCTTTCTTTTGTAGCTTAACCCTAAGGCATGGTTTGAACTCCAGTGTCTAATTAGAGTTATGATTGAACTCTTTAAAAGGAAAAAATGTACATTCTTTCAAGATCTTCTCTTTGTTTTCTTTTGCAAAATTTCTTCTATGTCATTGTCGACAAGCCTTGCCTGATTTCAATAAGGTTATTATTTTTACCTATTCTTAAGTTTAGATATCTTGTGAAATTTGTTCCCTGTTATTTACATGTATTCCATCATTTGAAGCTTTCTATGTATGTGTAACCTATGATTAATCAATATTTTTTTAGTGGATAATATATTCCTTATAGGGCTATATTAATCTTTTACCTTCATATAGAGCTGAGGTTGATAAATATTTGGATAGCGCAGTGTTATGATCTTATTGTAGTTATAGGTAGCAGGAGATCAATTACTCAATCTTGGTGTATTACCCTTTTCCCTTTATGCATATCCTCCTCTCTTTTCCTTAAAAGTCAGTAGTTTAGGTGCACCCTAATTGCAAAAGAAGTATGCCTTCTCTGAAGATTAAAAATCACATTTCATGTCCCAAACTTGGAGGTTTTTTCCATGTTTCACAAGGTTTTTTATGTCACTACCCATCACCTAGACAAGGGTGCAAACTTTTGTGACAACATGCACCAATTCCAATATTCCAATAGAATATTGTTCCTTAACCTTAAAACTTCTCATTGTTTGTTTCCCAACATGACATCATTTGCAAACATTTTTAACATTCTTTGTAAGCTTTGACAAATGTCTAAAAACTTAATTTTAACTAATCCTCATGAGATTATCAAAATCAATGTGATACATCCTCTGGTGTCATGGTAAACTCTCATTGATCTAAGACATCAGCCAATATCCAGTAGCAACCTTCAACTGATAAAAATTTCCATATGTTATTTTTCTAGAAGTAATCACAATTCTGGATCTTTTCTTGATATCACAACCATCATCTTAAAAAATAATATTATATCCATTCCCACAAATTTGTCCAACGCTCAAAATATTATGATTCAATCCTTTAATATTGTAAACATTGTCAATGTTATGCTTGCCATGATCCATCAAAACTGATAAAACTTATTTCAACTATCTTAGCAATTTGATAATTTCCAAATCAAACAACACCTCCATCATACTTTTAAATTTTTACAAACTTACTCTTTTTATTGATCATATGATTAGAACATCCACTATCAATAAGTCATTCATATCTGTCTCTTCTAACATGAAAAGTAGAGTTATTATATCTGTAATTTCAATATCAACTTCTGAATATTTCCTTTTAACAAATTTGCAAGGGTTATAAACAAGATTCTTATTTAACAACAAAGAAAAAACATTCATCATCTTCTTTATAATTAGATGCATCATCATAAATACAAGCATCTTCTCTAACATGATAGACTTTCTTACTAAAATTTCCTTTCTTTCCTTATTCTTTTCATTTGTGATTCTGTCAAGACATCTATAAGCATAATGACACATCTTTCCACAATTGAAACATTTAAAAGATAACTTACTTTTTTTAAATTTTCAGTTCTTTTCTTCATTATTCTCTTAAGGTTTTCTTCAATCTCATCAAATTCTTCCTTGTTAGATTCCTCTTCTTTTGTTGATTTACTAGCTTTAAATGAAATTTTCTTTCACTAGTGGTACCAAATTCCCTCATCTCAAAAGTATGTAGAGAGCCATGCATCTATTCTCTAGTATAATTCAAATTTTGGGATTCTTCTATAATAAAAACCTTAGAACTATATGATTTTTTAAGAGTTCTGAGTACCTTTTGAACAAATCATTTTCTTCCAACTCACTACCAAGACCTATGATCTCACTCACAACATCATTTATCTTCTATACATAGCTTTTTGTGTTGTCATCTTCCATGCAATCATTCATATTTATCTTTAGCACTCTCCAATGTAGCTTGTTTGACGATATCATTTTCTTCATAAGTACTCCTTAACTTTTCTCAAACATCATGAGAAGTTTCTAAAGATATAACTTTTGATAGCTTAGTTTTAGAAAGAGCACTAAAAATAGCATACCTTGCCCTCTTGTTTTCTTCATATGCCTTGGCCTCATTAGGAGTGCTCAACCCATTTGTTGGTTGCATGTATTTTTTTCTTAGAAGTCTTCCAAGTGTCATAATTGAGAGAGATCAAATATCCTTTCATCTTCACATTCTAATAAGCATATTCAGATCCATCAAACATAGGGAGTGTCAGTTTGTGTGCCATTAGGATCTTTTTAAGCAGTTAAGCTCTTCTCTAAGGAACCAAAGTTTTGAAATCAATTGCTAAATTTGTAGGACAACTAAGAGGGGGGAGGGGTGAATTAGTTGCCACTAAAAAAATTTCACTGAATCTGATACACATTAACTCATCCTTAATTATTTAACCATAGAAAGATATAAGTATGAAAGAACATAAAAGACAGAAACTGTGAAACACTAGATTTACATGGAAAACAATGTTAAGGTAAAGAAATTGGAGAAGATTAATTCTTAAATATATAAGAGTACCTATTAGGGTGACATGAATTAAGGTAATTTTTACAAAGAAATGCTCATTGACAAAGGCTCGCTACCTGAAGAAAGAAGGCTCACTATCAGAGGGATCACTACCTAGATGAAAAAAGATAAAAGAGAATATATCCACCACTGATGCACAACTCCAACACAACTAAATAATCTATAAATACTTTTGGGTCATTGCTTCTAATAACTAACACATGAAAGTCCACACTGCTCAACATCATAATTCTATTTACTACATACATATAGGGAGACAAATCCCCTTTCGCACACACACACACACACACACTTGCACAATTATATACACATGCCACACCTTTTTGTCAATAATCCATTCTTTATTTATACCATCCTTTAATTTGTAAAATCTTCCACTATTGGCTATGCATCTTAACTAAACACAATTTGAACTAGGTTAGCGCTAAACATTATTGTAGTAGAAAGGAATGAAAAGTGGCCCATAAGACATCTTAACTGGGACCAAAAAAACATCATACACATTCTATTCCATCTTGGATTCATCAAGACAAATAATTGAAGTGTAAATGCTTGAGGTTGACCAAACCTAGAGTAAGAACACCATCAAAATTTGTAACCATATATATGAAGATCAATATCTCATGCCAAATGAACTAAATGAAGCAAGGACATTAAAAGATCAGTTCCGAAACCAAAACATCATAAACCATCACACAGGGAAATGTGGAGCATGCATTTCATGTAGAAAACAATGTCATACTTTAATGAATATTGATTCCATCATACTATGATCCAAAGAACAAAAAAATTAAGCAACATAATCAAACATTACTTAATATTGTACTAAAACCTCATCAATAGATTTGCAACATGAACAATATTCAGAGTAAAATTCTTAGCACCACTACATAGGAAACAATCACTAATGATAATAAAAACATGTTGACATCAACGAAAATTAAAAAAATCATCAAACAACTCATTCTACTAAATCTTTCAATAATATTATATGTGATAAGATTAAACTTGGATTGGGTGTTGACAAGTTGGATGTGTGGTCATTGATGTCAACATGTCAGTTTGGCTAGTAGTGCAGTATGCTCAGAGGTTCGATGTGGTTCTATGGATGAATGGAAATGGTTGCACATGTGAGGAGATGTTCTAGAGAGTCTACACTTGGTCTTTGTCAAGTTACAGAGGTGTGCATGAAGATTTGGATGAGTTATGAGGACAAGTTTGGTGATTGGATCTTGTTCTATTTTCTAGTGTTGACAGGGTGATAGAGATTGGTTCGATGTGCACTTCCAAGTTGATATTTTTATCTGCACATCAAGGAGTAGTTTGGGACATACTAATGTGTCCTTAGTTTATAAGGTTCATAGTCTAGAGGTCTGCAAGGCATTTTGTAGATGTTATAGTTGAAGGTGGCCATATTCTTGGGGTTCGGTATGTGTGGTGCTAATGAATTTGAAGGTTCAAGTGGATTTGAATGTTTGTATGTTCTTAATGATGCCTATGGATGTTCTTTGGTTGTGTCCTTATTGAGTTGGTAACTCACATAGATTGTGGTGATCAAGTTTGGAGGAATTTTCAGATGGTATATTTTCTTATGTTCTTGGCCGACTTGATTAGTAAAATAATTTTGTGAAGATTGATGCACAATTTACATATATGTTATGAGATCCAAGGATTTGATATGGATCATTACTATGTTTTGGTGGTCAATTATGGATTTGAATTGTGATTTTTGGTGTGTGGATTTGCAATTTGAAATTGGGGGTTTTGCTGACTTTGTCTGATGAAATATTTAAAAATAATTAGGGAAATATTTTGAATAGTGTATGCTTGACTAAGTATGAAGAAAGAGTGATAGTTATGTTGGTGATCTGAGCACTTTTCTAAAGAATTTAGAGAAGGGTTGATCAAAGATCTATTTTTTACTTCATTAGAAATGACTTAGACATAAGGTAGATGCTACTATACAGTTCACAAAAGTCTCAGATTGTTGTCTGAATCAACCATTGTAGTGGTCTTGTAAAGCTATAAGTATTCCTCTTAGTTGTATCCCAATGCATTTTTGAGTAGTGAGCTCTAGGAAGTGTTCTTGAATGCATGAGCATTCCTCGTAATAAGCCTATACTTATAACAAGGTATATACTTATTGCGGGTTCAAGCCCCACTGTGATTTTTTTCCCATTTGTGTTTCTATGATAAAAATCTCTTTGTTATGTGTTGTGGATGTATTTCTGATTCATGCATGCAAGTTTAATTCACTAAGATCAGAAATCATGGTTTTAAGGTTTAAAGGTTCTAAAATTTTAAAGTTTAGGAACAACTGATTCCCCCCCCTCAGTTGTTCATTTCCTTATTTCCTACATTGGGTTATAGAATCCAAATATTTTTTCATCGAAGAGACACTTTGAGCTAAATTTTTTATAGGGGCTTTAGTGGATGAATTGGTGTTGGAAATATTGGATTGTGATGGAGGTGTAACATCATGATAGGTAGTTGGAGAATTGGATTTGGAAGGTGTAACATTATGATAGGTGAGTAAAGGAGATGGTTGGGGAAAAATGAAAGGCTAATGGAAGGTGTTATGTAGGAGTATTGATTTATAGGTTTTCCTCCTTAACTAACATGTGTAGAAGTGACATTTTACATAGAGTTGTCCATGATAGAAGATGTATATGTAGAAAGATTATGTAATGCCTCCCCCATTTTCTCTTTGCATTGTATACTTTTTGATGTTGACATAAAAATTTGACTATAAATATTCCCTCTTTGTAGTTGGATGTGGATCAATCATGGTGATATAATCTTGTTTTAGATGCTTCATTTTTGCTCTATGTAATTTTGAGTTCTTATCTTATGCTCTATTTTGATATATGTGTCATGTGATCATTTTGGACCTATGATGTGTTAGTTTTCTTCTTGAAGATCTAGATTATGTTGTTATATGAGAATACACGCTTACTTTTGTTTCTAGGTTGTGATATCCCAATGGTCCTATCTATGAGTTTGTTGTGGCGTGATATTCCACCCATTTTGGATTATGATTACGCCATTGTAGAATGTGTGGAGATAGAATATTGTTGTGATTTAAAATGTTAATGGAAATGTTAGACCTGTTGTCTATAACAAGTTTTGGTTTAGGATTGTTTTGAAATACTACACTTGTGTTCTTGCATCTTCAAATATTGGTTCCAACTTCTATTTTTGTATTGATTTGTTCACTTGGTTGTAAGTTCTTAAATGTTATATTCTCAAGGGTTGCAGTCCATGAGTTTACCAACCACTTTATGTTTGTTACATCATAAGCTGGTTACCTTTAATGGTTGTTCACATTGCATTATATCTCATGACCATGTCTTTTTCCTAAGCCAACTGGTTGTATAATGTCCCCATATCCACACAATGAATTAACCCTTGAAATCTACATGTTCGTAATTGGTTGAGTTAGGTAGTCGTGGATATTACTCACTAGCATGATGAAGCATTTTATCTATCTCCTCATATCACCAAGATAAGGTTTATTACTAAGTTGACATACATGTCAATCCCTAATGGCACTTGGTGGTGTTAGGAATAATAGTCCACAATACAACTAAGAGGGGGGGTGAATAAGTTGTGTAACAGAATATTAAAATTTAAACTTTAAGCTCCTCAATATCAGATCCAATGAAAAAAATGAATGCCAACACAATAACACAATATTTTGGTTTCGGGGAAACCCTGTTAAAGGTAAAAACCTCGAGGGGAATTAGCACCCACAAATGATGTACTGAGAGTATAGTTATCCTTCTTAGAAGATATAGCCGTGTTAGGAGCTTATTGAAAAATTACAGTACATAGTCCTTGTTATAGGACAGACCCTATTAGGATTCAAGAACAAAAGGGAGGGCTCACTGCCCAAGGCTCACTACCCAAAGAAGGTTAAATCCACCTTCAGAGCTCACTTGTTCACAACAAGTATATATAAAGAAATACACAATATTTTGAACTATTTGCTAGCAACTGTCTTTACTTGATCAGTTCCAATGAAGTCCACTAGCAAACCTCTACTCTACATACAATAGACACAAGATCACAGCTTTTACAACCTTTTATATCACATACATTCCATCCATGCCTTTTCCAAAGAAAAGACTCTACATATATACCTTATTACAATTTACCATGATCAGGTCGGCTCATGAGGCTTTCCTCATTACAAACAATTACATAAACCCTTGCTAAGATACACACGGTATCTAGGACAAGTCTACAATGATTATATTACAATAATTAAGGACCAACATCCTTAATTTATGCTTGCCAAAAAAAACACACGCTTCATTTCCTGAGTCAGCTTTATAATAAGCCATCACCAGAACAGATGCCACAGATGATGTCACCAATCATTCCATACCTTGCACTAACCAATGAACATCCTTTAGTACCCTGTCTATCATCCTTTAAGTTCTCATACGTTGAATCCAAATCCTTTGAAAGATATACCAGAAACCCAGAGACTAACTCGGTCAATTCTCACTATCACAGTCCAGTGACCAGTCTTCATTAAAACAATTGTATCTCTCACAATATGAAACATCTAATGATGTGATCTCAGATATAAGATAAAAAAATCCACCTAAACTCTCATCTAACTTCACAACATCTGAAACATCTGTACAGTGTCTGTACACTGTGATTACCAATCTGGTTCCTTCATAGAAATATATGTTGACATCAGTGACAAAACACAAATGACAATAGTATGAATTCCAATTCATTAACATAGTGATTAAACATATTAAATGTATCAATCATCTCTCCATGCATTAGCAATATCCAACAATCTCCCCCTTTGGCATTGATGTCAACATATGGAAAAATCTTATCCCAAAGTTATATCAATCCAAAGTCCTGCAACTAAACAATCTCCCCATAGAGTAGGGATTTTCTCATAACAACACTCCCCCTTTGAAAAAAATGGCAAAGGGTGCCATGAGTCATCAACTGCTCTTCAAAATCTCTCTTCCATGATCACCCCCCCTGAGGAGTAGATCCCTACATCTAGTCCAGATTATGATAAGGCTCTGAAAACCCTTAGACTGATGTATCTTTGTATCATTTAATTATGACTAGGAGGGCCCTGAACCCCCAACATACCTATGAGATATTCAAAGTTATCCTTCGGTAGTGGATTTGTGAAGATGTCTACAATTTTCTCTTTTGTACTGATATATTCTAGTTTGATTTCCTTCTACCACCTTGTCTCTCAAGAAGTGATACTTGATAGAAATGTGTTTTGGAGTGCATCACCAGATTCTTTGACATATTTACTATACTGGTGTTATCACAATGGATAACCACAGGCTCATCAAAAGTTATTCCAATGTCTATCAGCATTTATTTCATCCAAACAATCTAAGTGCAATTTATAACAGCAACAAGATACTCTGATTCAGTAGTAGATTGTGCTATACAATCTTGTTTCTTACTTAGCCAAGAAACCAACTTTTTCCCAAGGAAAAATGCACCACCACTGGTACTTTTTCTATCATCAATATTTCCTACCCAATCAGCATTAGTATAAGCATGAAGTTCAAAGCTATCATTTCTGTCATACCATAAGCCATAATCTATGGTTCCTCTTAGATACCTCAGTATCCTTTTCACAATAGCTAGATGTGTTTTTTGGGTTCTGTCTGATATCTAGCTACAATTCCAACAACATTAGCAATATTTGGTCTAGTGTGGGTTAGATATTGTAGTCCTCCAACCATTGATCTATACAAAGTTTGAAAAATACACTTTGATTCATCATCAATTGTTAGCTTGTTACCAGTCACCATAGGTGTTCCTACTGATTTACAATCTTCCATTCCAAATTTCTTAAGCAATTATTTGAGATACTTAGTCTGAGAAATGAAAATACCATTCTCATTCTGAGTTATTTGCAATCCAAGAAAGAATTTCATTTCACCTATCATGGACATCTCAAATTCACTTTCCATTTCTTTAGCAAATTTCTTACATAGATCATCATTACCTCCAAGATAATGTCATCCACAAATACTTCTATTATCAAGATTCCATCTTCACTAGATCTTAAATACAAATTATTGTCCACATTACCTTTTCTAAATCCAAGCCTGAGTAGATACTTGTCTAACCTTGCATACCAAGCCCTAGGGGCTTGCTTCAGCCATACAAAGCTTTCTTCAATTTGCACACCATGTCTTTATCTTCACATAGAGGAAATCCATCCGGTTATTCTATATAGACTTCTTCTTCAAGATCTCCATTCAGAAATGTAGATTTAACATCCATTTGATATACTTTGAAGTTTTTATGTGTAGCATAAGATAGGAATACTCTTGCTACCTCTATTCTAGCAATAGGAGAAAATGTTTCTTCAAAGTCTATGCCTTCTTGCTGTGAGTATCCCTTACACACTAGTCTTGCTTTGTTCCTTACAACAGTTCCTTCTTCATCCATTTTGTTTCTAAAAACCCATTTTGTTCCTATTACATTTTTACTAATAGGTCTAGTAACCAGTTTCCAAGTATTATTCTTATTTATCTAATCCAATTCTTCTTTCATAGCATTTATCCAAGATTCATCTTTAAATGCTTCATCTGTATTTTTTGGCTCAACTTGAGAAATTAAACAAATTTCTTCTCTAACTTTTGATCTAGTTTGCACTCCCTAACTGGTATTGCCAATAATTTGATTTTTAGGATGGTTATTTTTTACATACCATGGTGTTTTAGGAGTCTTAGTAGCCTTGCTTGTGCTAGCATCACAAGCCTCTTTTTCAGTTTCTTCCTCAACAAGTTCTTCTTCTTTTGTAACTTTTCTGATTTGAATTCTATTCAATGTGTACATTGCTCTTCCAACAACCTCTCTCCAATGTACATGAGATACATTTCCTTCAATCAACATTGTCCTAGAAGGTAACCGGACATAATAACCTAACCAAAATAACCCTGGACATAATTAATCTGCCATAATAACCCAGGACACAATAACCCAGGGTCACAATAACCCATGGTCAAAATAACCCATGGTCAAAATAACCCATGTACAAAATAACCCATAGTCATTCTAGATCAAGTTTGTATGCTTAAAAAGGGATTGTGAGGCACCATAGAGGATATTTAGGTCATTTTTAGACCATATATCCATTATATATGTAATCAATGCATTTGAAATACTTCTACAATCTCCTTATTATATAGAACATGAGGAGAATTTGCAACCCATAATTGATTATTTTGAAGACACATGGATTGGAAGACTAACTAGAAGAGGCAATAGACGGTCACCCAAGTTTCCAATCATAATGTGGACTGCTATTCAACTATTCAAGATGATCTTCCCAAAACCAATAATTCTATTGAGGGATGGCATAGAGGATTTAGTGAATTACTTCAATCATCGCATAGCTCAATCTGGAAATTCATCAAAGCAGTGAAAAAAGAACAAGGTCACCAAGACAATAAAATAGAGAAATATATGGTTGGACACACTACACAACCAAGCACAAAAAAATACCATGAACTCAAAGAAAGACTAAAAATACTAGTTGATGGTTATGAAAATAATAATATTTTAGATTATATAAGAGGCATTGCTCATAATTTGACACTTTAATTGAAAATTTGAATAATTTTTTTTTTTAGAAATATACTTGTAATTTATAAATTTTGTTTTCCTTTCTCTATAATCTTATGGGGTTATTTTGTCCATGGGTTATTTTGGATTGGGTTATTATGACCCTGGGTTATTTGGTCCTCAGGTTATTATGGCTGGGTTATTTTGTCCAGGGTTATTTTGGCTAGGTTATTATGTCCTGTAACCATCCTAGAAGCATTAAGTATAGTCCCATTTCTTCGTTCTGCTATCCCATTCTGTTGTGGAGTCCTAGGAGTAGATGTTTGTCTCTTTATCCCATGCTCTTCATAGTATGAATTGAATAAGTCTGAAGTAAACTCTCCACCTCTGTCTTACCTTAAACACTTGATCTTTAAACTTGATTCATTCTCTACTTTTTCTTTGAACAACTTGAATTTATCAAATTCTTTTGATTTTTCTCTTAAATAAGTAACCCACATCATTTTAGAAAAGTCATCCAAAAAGAGTATAAAATACCTTTCACCATAGTATAACTTTGTTATTGTAGGTCCACATAGATCTATATGTACCAGATCCAACTTTCCTTTTGATGTATATGATTTTCTTTTATGACTGCTTCTAGTCTTCTTTCCCATAACACATTCTCTGCCTATAGTGTTAGATGGTTTCACAATCTTCGGTAGATCTCTTACTGCTTAGCCATACTTTCCTTCACAATGTTGTCAAAATTAACATGAAAAAATATCCTATGCCATAACCAACTGTCATCTACCTTTGCAACAAAAGAAGAGGCTCTAGATGTGTTTAGTTCAAATACATTACCTCTAGATTTTGAACCGGTAGCAATCAGTTTTCCTTCCTTGCTTCTGATAAAACATTTACCATTAACAAAACTTAACTGAAAATCTTTATCCATTAACTATCCGACACTCAACAGTTATGTTTCAGTCCTTCAACAAGTATTACATTATATGTATTAGTCTTTCCATCCAGAGTAATGGATCCTACTCCTATGATAGATTTAGGGAGATTGTCCCCAAACCTCACAGCACCTCCATTATAATTTACTAATTTAACAAACTTTTTCTTATCACCAGTCATATGATGAGAATAACCACTGATAATTATCCATTCAGTTTACTTGTCAACATGAGATACTAAAGATTTTTCTTCATGTACTAATTCATCTTTAATAGCAACAAATCCAATCTCTTCATAATCTAAATCATCATCATCAGAGATTCCTTCACTAGCATAATAACATTCTCTGTCCCTTTTAATCTTTTCATAATCAAGTTTGTACTTAGAAACTCTTGTAGGACATCTAGATGCAAAATGACCTACCTTATTGCATGAAAAACATTTCAAGGGCAACTTGCCTTCAAACTTTCCCTTACCTCTTTTTTCTCTTCTAGCAATCAGCGCAACAAGTTCATCCATCTTTCTTTCTTTTGTCATTGTTTGTTCCCATTCCTCAACATAATCACCAAGCTCTTCTTTTAGGTCTTCTTTGCTGGTGCTCAGAAGTGCAAAAAATTTCTTGTGTGTGGATGCCTTAAATGCATATTCAACTTTAGGTACAACTTCTCCTAATTCTGCAGCTTCAAAAGTAGTTAGCTTTTCAATCAACATTTCTCTACTAAAATTCAGAGTCAGGGGTATAGTCTCTTGAATAGACATTGCCTTGAACTTGTATACAGAAGTCAATGATCTAAGGATCTTCACAATAACTTCTTCTTCATCATAGATACCTCCACAATTTTTGATTCCAACTACTTCTTATGTGACCTTTTGAACATAGGCTCTAATGCTTTCATCCTCATTCATTTGCAGCTTTTCCATCTTTGTTTTCTAGTTTTGTAACTTCGCTTGCTTGGTATATTTGTCTCCTTCATATAATGCTTCTAATCTATTCCAAATTTCATGTTCTAAATCTAAGTCTTTAACTTCAGTGAACTCATCTTCAGATAGTGTGCTAATCAGTGCTTCCCTTGAGACCATGTTATATGAGAATAACTTATTCTCATCATCAGTAGTAGATGGAAAATCATTCTCAGTCTTTAGGGCTACCTTCTTCTTTGTAATCATCCAGTAGTCTATGCCTAAACACAACAAGTGTGTTTGCATCTTGTTCTTCCAACTATCAAAGTTCTCAAGATCAAATTTAGGACCATCCTTCCTATAGAGTGCCATCTCCAAGATCACCTCAAGATGTTAAGATTTCTCTTTGAGGACCACAAGCTTTGATACCAATTGTTAGGAATAACAGCCCACAATACAATTGAGAGGGGGGGTGAATCAGTTGTATAAAAAAATATTAAACTTTAAACTTTAAGCTTCTCAATATAAAATCCAATGAACACAATGAATGCCAACACAATAACATAATATTGGTTTCAGGGAAACCCTATTAAAGGTAAAAACCTTGGTGGGAATTAACGCCCATAAATGATGTACTAACAATATAGTTATCCTTGTGAGAATATATAGCCCTGTTAGGAGCTTATTGAAACATTACACTACATAGTCCTTGTTAGAGGACAGACCTTGTTAGGAGTCAAGAATTAAAGGGAGGGCTCACTCCCCAAGGCTCACTGCCCAAAGAAGGTTAAATCCACCTTCAAAACTCACTTGTTTGCAACTAGTGTGTATAAAGAAATACATAATCTTTTGAACTGTTTGCCAACAACTATCTTTGCTTGATCAGTTCCAATGAAGTCCACCAATAAACCTCTACTCTACATACAACAGACACAAGCTCACATCTTTCACAACCTCTTTATATCACATACATTCCATCCATGTCTTTTCCAAAGAAAAGACTCTACATATATACCTTATTGCAATTTACAATGATCAGGTCGACCCATAAGGCTTTCCTCATTACAAAAAATTACATAAACCCTTGCTAAGATACACATGATATCTAGGACAAGTCTAATGATTACATTACATCAATTAAGGACCAACATCCTTAATTTATTCTCACCAAACAAAACACATGCTTCATTTCCTGAGTCAGGTTCATAATAAGCCATCGCCAAAACACACGCCAAAAATGACATCACCAAATCATTCCATACCTTGTGCTAACCAATGAACATCCTTTAGTACCCTATCTATCATCCTTCAAGTTCACATACCTTGAATCCAAATCCTCTGAAAGATATACCAAAAACCAAGAGACTAACTCTGTCAATCCTCACTATCACAGTCCAGTGACCAGTCTTCATTAAAATAGTTGTATCTCTCTCAATATGAAACATATAATGATCTGATCTCAGATATAAGATCAAAACATCCACTTGAAATCTCATCTGACTTTGCAACATCTGAAACATCTGTACAGTGTCCGTACATTGTGATTACCAGTCTGGTTCCTTCATAGAAACATATGTTGACATCAGTGACAAAACACAAATGAAAATAGTATGAGTGCCCATTCAGTAATGTAGTGATTAAACATATTAAATCTCTCAATCACCTCTCCATACATTAGAAATATCCAATAGGTGGCACGTTGAGGGATTCATTCTATCTCAGTGAATCACCAAGTTCTTACTTGTACACAAGTTTTCTTTTCTGAGGTGTCACTCAACGACATAGTGGGAGTTCCTTTTATTGGTTCCTCCAAATGATGTGTCAAGTTTTCATAATAATTATCCTTATTCTATGAATATAAACTTGAGATCATTGGCTAATTAACAAGAGTCACCTACAAAATGCAAGAAATTCTTCTACTCTTCAGGATTTACAAGACCTAGGTGGGTAGACCTTTTGCAACATTTACAAATCGCAAAACAATAAATGACATATGTTACATATAATAAATAAACCTCAGTATAGTTAATCGGAATACTAATGACTTAGTTTGGAATTAGCTTAGTTCTAATTGTATTTCATCAATGCATAGGTGAGAGTAAATAAATTAAACCTACTTCTACCAAAATGAAAGGAAAAGCATATTTGATAATGGATGTATTCTAGAAATAAATTATGCCCTGCATAGATCAATGTTTATCCTAGGGCATGGAGTCAAATAAGAAAATGTAATCATAATTCTATTTGGTAAACATAGTATAACCAGTAGACCTTACTTTGTTAATGCCTAACATTAACAAGCTTTCTCATATTATTTCAAAATTATTCTCATAAATCCATATTATCCACTCAAAATCACTATTAGTTGTTTAAAGAAAATTAATCTTTCCCTTGGAAGAAACAAAAAAAAAATGAAAACAATATGAAACACTAAGAAGTTGAATTCAAAACACCCTTGATGCATTATATTCAAATGAAACTAAGTGTACAATGATGGAGACAATTTTGAAACATAATATTCTAATTTCATAAATTGGTTACAATTCACCCATGAAATCACATATTCACGATCAAAAAATTATGTCCATGATTATCAGATTCAACATTACTTCTATATGTAGAAAAAGTAAGACAAAAACTTTATAACCCAAATAGAATGATAGGAAAGAAGAATACATAGTAGAGAAGAAAACTCTAGATTTGATATGTTGTTGACATGTGTCCCGTCACTTCAGACTTGGCCTGCAAGAAAAAACATTCTCCCTCATTCTACTGAAAATAAAAAACTTTGAATAGCTGATATGCTCCACTCTCTCTACTCTATGCACCTCACACATTTGATGTGCCTCTATAAAAATGACACTCCTCCTTTGGTCTATATTGAAGTACACATTGACCCTTCACATCTCAAGTTTCTTTCACATGTGTGAGAAAACTTGGACTCTTGCATGGCATATGTGTCCTTCATATGGAACCTATATGGATGCCACATGTGATCCACCTTACCCAAGCCCTCCAGACTCCTATAAATAGGAGCCTTTCCAAGAGTAAATCATCCACCATTTGCATATTAGAGTTGTCATGCTAGTTTATGCTTAGAGTTATTTTGCTTGCATTTAGAGTTCTTACTAACTTGTTTGGTATTTTTTTTCATTTATCATGGTAGCTACATTGCATTCATAGTTCTTAGTTTTTGACATTCAATACTAAGATGTTAGATTTAGTTTCCATTCCTACTTCTCATCTCGGCATTGAATGCTTGAGATTAGTTCTCCATAATTAGTTATTGAGTTCATGTAATATCACTTTCATCTAGTTTGCATTTAATATCATTCATTTATCATTTGATCAAAGTAGGATTTTATAATTTGTGTTAGGAGAGCACACCCACAACCTTCTTTAAGAGAAAATCAACAAGGCTTGGGTGCACTTGTTTAACTCATCAAAGGTTACAGTGAAAGATTTTGTGTGTTGAAAGTTTATAAACATGTTAGATTACGAATAAATATGTTTTTTAATCTCTAATATTTTCATGTTGAGCTTGCTCCCTACAAGTAGGTTTCAACCATATACACTATCTTACTTTTCTAATTAAATCAATTGGTTCAATTTCACATTTTCATTTATACATCTTTAATCAAATCTTACATTGCATGAAAGAGGACTTGCTTGTGTACTTCCTTGATATAATTTGGGTTTAGCATTGGCATCCCTTCATCTTCTTGGGTTTTGCTAATCTAACTTGAGTTATATTGAGAGTTATGTTTGGAAGCCCCTCTTTATCTTTTATTTTGAGTGTTAGTGTTGGAATGGTTAATTAATGATCTCATCTCACATAGTTTATATTATTAGATTCATTAGTATCCATTTCACCCCTTAACATTTTGGTGAACCTGATGTATTCCCTCCTTTGTTTGATTTTGGATTTATATTTCTTCTTTGTGCATCTAGTTAGATGTTCTTTTGCATTATCTTTTTTACATTGTTTTCATATAGAATATGCTAACTACATTATTTCATTTTCATATATTTGCATTGTGAAAATTTTAAAGAATTGCATCCTACATTTTTAGTTGCATTACATTTTGTTTCAAACAATATAAACACACAAAAATATTTCTTCTAAGTCATTGAATTTCATTTTCAATGGGATTGTTATCTTTATTTTCAAGTTTTCTTCATGATCTTTAAGCTATTCCATTTCATGTATATCATGATACTTTATTTTTTCCTTTAATTGATTCTCTCAGAAAAATTTCTTCAAAATACCCCCCTCCAAAGGGTAATCTTTTCCAAGATGATGTTGATCAAACTCTAGTGAGTCATGATGTTCCTAACTTTGATAATCTGATGCAGGTCAAGGATGGTGGATCCAATTAAGGACAGTCCAACCTTGCAGCTTCAGAACAATATAGTGGAATAACACAACAATATATGTTTCAAAACATATTTTCCATTAACATGCCCGACTGTAAGGCCTTTTGGGTTAGGGCCAATTACAAACAACAAGTAATTCAGCAAGATCAACAAGATCTAATAAAACTCTAGCTAGTTCAGTTCTGAGACAAATCAACAACTGATGGAAACCCTAAGGCAGATCTAAACTTGTGCTCGCAAGCCACCAAGCAATCTCCTTGTATCCAAGTATGCAAACCACTAGCTCCACTATTATAACTATCAGAAATCAATATGATTTGCAAGATCTCATAGGATCTTTTCCACAACTTCACTTAGCTACTACCCCCAAATCTGCTCTCAGAATCTCCTATCTTTGATTCCTAAAACAACTACCCAAATATCCTATAAATACTAATCATCACCCACAAGTCAGCTGGATGAAATAATTAACTCCTCCAAACAAATATTAAATGCAAAACAAGTCAGCTCTCAAATAGCCTTACAATTATTTAAGTCAACTTGTCAGCCTCTAGATCCACATAGGAGAATGTGACATCAGCTACCAACAATAAATGCACCAAATCAGCCAACCAAATCACCAAGAACTCTAGTTGGTAAACCAGACTACTGAGCACCAGAGAAATGACCAAGCACCAATGAAACAATTGATGAAGCCAAGCAACACCGAGCAACATAGGCATCACCGAGCACTAGTTCCACCAAGAACCAGAAGCTTCACCGAGTTCCTTCAGTGACTGAGATTCCTTCAATAACTGAGACCATCAGTTAAGGATGCAACTGAGTAACACTGACCAAGAAACACACCACCATGCAGATTCACCGAGGACCCAAGAATGCCCCTGCATCATAATCCTACTATTTGGGATGAACCCTTGGATAAGGAAACAAATTAGTCCCTTCCTCATGAAGCAACCTTTATACAATTGTATGATAACATGATTATTTCTCCTAATGATCAACAACTTCCTATGCATTTGATTGATATTATTTCTATAGATGAGGCATTGATGAGTTATGTTTTTCCTTCTTGTAAGAGTGCCTTAGTAATATAAGATCACATCCTTGATGCTTCTTCTTGTTCCTTTCAAGATACATCTCAAATCAAATGTGGGCATATTGAAAAAGGTGACCATGATGATTTTATTTTCATAAATTCAACCTTAGACCATAAGGATCCTAATCACATCAACCCTATGGGTTGCCTATCAACTATTCAAGATTTGGGAACATTAAATTTCACTCCAACATTCTATACCAAAACTAAAATCCTTGACTTTGAAAATAAAACACCTTTATTTCATGAGTGTATGAATAGTAAACGCTTCTATTTACATTTCAATCTAATTATATCTAAAAGATCTTTTTCTACGCTTCATAAAATTCATAAGACTAGTCAATATCAATATTTATAATATAAAGGATTCATTTCTTATGCTATGTTTCAAATGAATTGTGATAATAAATGGTATCTTTTTCATGATCATTCTACATAGTATATCTACATCCCTATTATGTTGCTCCTCACTTTGTGACATTTCTAACATATCCTTTGGGAGATCATTGTCATACTTTGTGAGAAACATAATAGTCATTTCCCTTGTCTCCTCACTTGGGGGACAAGGGCCCTATTTTCTTTTCCTATATATATATCGCAGGATCTATTTTCCCCCTTTGTTTACTTTTTTTCTTTTTATGTGATGACATATTTTCTTGCATACATTTATTGTGTTACATAAGGATTAACATCCCGAGTACAATCTTATATTTTCTTGAAATCACATATCTAGTATAAATCAAAACCACTTAGGGAGGCATAATGTGTCCTCTTCTTTTGTTGTTCAATGCATCTAATATCCCTTATGAACTTGCATTCACTTATAATTTTATGTTCTTTATTGCATGCATTTATTGTGTTACATAAGGATTAACATCCTGAGTGAAACCTTATGCTTGTAAGTGCATCTTTGTTATAAAGGATCTCTCATTTGGGGCATATACTGGATATTTATTTCTCATTTCTCTCAAGGATTTGTTATCTCTTTGTTGTTCCTCTCGTGTTCACTAAAGTAGGTGTAACATGGTATCATTTCATCTTTCCATTTCTCTATAGATTTACATTGTTTATGATATGTTCTTGTTTATGGGTATGTAATGCTTTGTTTCATGCACAATGCGATAGTTGTTGCCTAACAATGTCCTTCCATCACTTGGATTTTAATGTTTGTCATTTAGTAATCATCTATAATTTACTTCATAGGTAATATATTTTCTAGCATATTATGTTTATAATTGTATATCCTATGATGTTTCTTGTCCCACATTTCTCTATGGTGTTGTATTATTCTATGATACTTCTAGTTTGATATAGGTTATTTTTTTTTTTGCATGGCTCGATTATGGTTGCTTCTTACAGTTCATCTTTATATTTTACATGATTTTGTTATATAATTCATCATAGAATTCTCCTTCTTTTCTCACTCTAGGGGGGAAATTTTGTTTTTACATTCTTTATCTCTCTTTGTTTAAGGATCAACTTTCCTTAGTATAGTGGAATTCATTTATCATGTGACATTCTTTTCCTATAAGGAATTGTGTCTTGATCATGAATCTCTTTGACATACAAGAGGTGAATGTTTGTGATCATCACCTCTTATTAATTTGCAAAACTATTTTCATTATAAACATTTTCCCTTATCCAAGGATCCCTATTCCACCTATGACAGGGGGCTAAATAGGTGCATTCTTGATTCATCTCCCCTTCTTTTGTCTTGAAGTTGTTATCATTGTTCATGATGCTCCTCTAGAAGGTAGATGTATTTCTAAAAAGATCTCTTCCTTTCAATGGTTTCTTCTAGTAAGCAACATATCCTTTCATAATTGATCTATTTTCTTAGCTTACAAGAGTCAATGCTCTTTGCTATGTTTATAGTATACATTTTTGTTAAAGGATATTGTTAGAAATAGGGAATACTGAGAGGGGGGGGGGGGTGAATCAATATTCTACAAACTTTAACTTTTGCCCAATTATGGATATAATAGATTATCTTAACACATGCATAACATAAGAAGCTAAAAAACATGCATAGCAATAAAACTAAAGAACTCATAACACATTATTTGTTCTCGAGGAAACCCTGGCCAAGGGAAAACCCTAGTGGGGATGGTACCCACAAAGATCCACTAATCAAAAGTATCATGTTAAGGATGTTGACCCTTTTATGAGTCTATTACATGCATATAGTGTCTCAGTCTTGATTAAGGGACTATAGGCCTTGTTAGAAGCCTCAACCCTGTTAGGAGTTGGCAGTACAAAAAGTGATTACCAGATGAGCCCACTGCCCAAACAAGTAATATACAAAATTTACTGATTAAAAAAGTAGGTCAAGGTACACAACCTTATACTACTTGCATCAATATCTCTTTGCTACTCTTTCGCTATCACTATTACATATACATCATATATCTCACATCATATCACTTCTTGATGATCATGATATCCTTCTTACAATTTACAATTACATTTATACAAGTTATTAAAGCTAATAGCTTTTCAGTCAGCTATCATATTACAAAATAACTTTACCCAAGGGTTAACATCTAGGATGTAATCCCTTTATATTTTTAAGTCATTATTTTGATAGCAAAATAATCCCTTAACTCTTTATCAATTCTATCTTCATATTTTGTCCTATCGGCTTAACACTGTCTTTAAAAAAATTGTCATAACTTCTTCCGTACATGCCGTAATGACTTGCACTCTGAGATGAGTCTTCAATAGTCACCATAGAGTCTATGTTGAAGTTTTCAAGCACTAAACTTACTCCAGTCGACATTGCAAACAAAAAATGTCTTTAGGTTCACTGGTAAAAACACACTATCTCATACTTAGACAATTTCACATTGCACTATGACATACTAGCTCTTTGACCTATGTGATCTTCATGTACATCATATGTTTCCATAATGACAACATCTATGTAACCAACTCAGCCAAATTTCCAACAATCTCCCCCTTTGTCATTGGTGGCAACATATGAGAAGATTGGCTAAGTCTTACAACTTCAAAATCTCAAAAATTGTGGCCATAATACAAAACACATATATATTGTCCTTATGACTTTATTAATCCTTTCTATATACTATAATTCCCCTAAGAATATGTATCCTTAACAATTTTATGCTATATATCTCTCCCCCTTTGACAACAATGACAAAAAAGGTAAGGAGGGTAACAAAACTATGTTCACAAAAAGTTATACCTTAATTCAATATTGCAAAGCCGGTAGGCTTGCAACACAATCTACAAAATTGATCCTCATAGCCTCTAATTATTTCTCCTATGATTTCTTAATAGAATCTACCACATTGAGTAGTGCGCATAATCCATAAGATGCTATCTCACATGCTTGGAGATTCTCAAAGCTAAACTTTTGAAAAGATGTCTTTACTGAAAGACATTCTTCCAATTGCCCTTCAATAGTGCTCAAGTTTATAGAAATGTGTTCTCTCAAAAGAGTGAATCTCTTCATTTTCCTATCCTTTTCATCTTGCAAAATTCTGATCTCATCATATATCTTATAAATTTTCTACTCAACATCAGATACCTTCACATTGGGGCTTGAAATAAGGTTTGTTTCATTCTGAATTTATGCTTCCTTTATCTTCATCTTTTGATCTTCCTCTACTGCCAAGGTCTCTGATTTTGTACACTGAGTGTACAAGGATTTACCTCTTTCTAAATTCTTGCTCAAGTCCTTTATATAGATATCAAAGTTATTGATATCATTTCTGATATTCTAACTGACGTTCAAGAGTGTTTTGGCCTCATAAGCTGTATGAGCTTTCACTGTTTCTATATCAGATAAGTTTGTAAACTCATTATCAAAAGTGTTCATTACTTCCTTTTCTCTTTCTAGAGGGTCATCTTTTGCAATCTATGTATTTATAATGCCTTGTAATTTCTCAGTAATCTCCTTCAGGCATCCTTCAAGACTCTTTACTTTCTTATTCTTTCCAATGATCTTGTTCAAAGATGTGATCAATCCCATCTAATCAACATCATCTACTTCCTTTCCCAAATTCTAAATCATAGATCCAATCTAAGTTTTCTTGCCAGTCTCAGGTGTAAGACTGATATCTTCTTGAGTGGGAATAGGTACTGGTTTTCTGTTACTTTTGGTTCTACAATTGTGGTCTCTATTTTCTCTTCTCCTTTGGTAGTCTCCTGCTCTTCAAAAGCCAAATTGTCAATAATGTTTTAAAGATTCTTGAATAAGTTATCATCACTATCCAAGGCGATCTTAGTTCCTTCTACATTCATGACTTCATCCTCAATGTGTATAGCTAGTGGAGAGGGAATGTCCTCTTGTTCTGCTTCTTCTGCTGCTTGATCTTTGGATTTTGCTACAACTGATGATTCTCCAGCATTCTCAAACATTACCTCAATGATTAACTTCTTCATATCTGCCTCCCATAATCTGAATGGTTCTCTTCTTGGTTCTCAAATGGGTGCTTAAAGCTTTCATAATCTGACGAAAGTGTACTTCATCTCTCACAACACAAAGCTTTATTACAAGCTTTTCTCTAATAGCTATGTCCTCTTCTGATGCTCTCTTCTTCCTATTTACAAGTTTATTATACAAGTCATCAGGTATCTTACCCTGAATTCTATCAAACTTCTTATTAGACAAAATCATATGCTTTACCACTGCATTTTCCAGATTTAATCTCTCTACGTAATCATAGAGATCATAATACTTATTCATTCTTGTAAAGTCTCCATCTTGAATGATCTTCTCATTAACCTTCTCAACTCTAGGTTTCCAGGTTTTATTCTTAATAGAAGTGTCATCATCTTTAATTTTTGCAATTTTCCTTGTAACTGGTGGCACCAATGTTTTCTGCCTCTTACCTAGTCTAGTAGCACTCTCTTTTACTCTTTTTCTAGGTGTAAAGGAGGTGGATCTAGTGGATATCCTTGCTTCTTGATCCTTCTCTGTTTCTTCCACTTTCACCTTAACTAATGTTTCTTCTTGTTGTGCTACAATTGATGATAGAGATGGAATAGACAAAACTTCTCTTTGTCCAATATCTCTGATTGTTGTTGCTATTTGCTTGGCTACCAAGAATTCATGCTCAGTCATCCCTGTATCTTTTAGAATTTTCTTGATAGTACTCTCAACTCTTTTCTTTGACTACTTCTCTTCAAGTGAGGTCTTTTTAGTGTTGAAGTTCTCCTCAAAGGTTCCAAACTTGTTACAGTGAGTGTCCAACTTGCACTTAAGTAACCTGCTCAAATACTCTTTTGTCTCAACCTTAGATATCTCATAGCCAAGAGGGTCTATGAACTCTATTCTAGGTTCTACTGCTTCAATGTAAGTAAGGTAGTATCAACCATGAAACATATCTCATTTTTATACTTCTCCACAAGAGACTGTGGGATCCTTGATCTGCTAGACACTAAATCCTGAAATGTCTTAATTACCAACACTGAACTTTCATTCACTTTATCAATAACATACCTCCTATACACTAGGTTAATCCTTTCCATTTTAGTTTGGCCATCATTCCAGTCATTTCCAATGGTGTAAGGAAATCTTCTCAATAGATGAAAAAACATATAAGTGATTAAGGATGAGAATCTAAACTATGTATACTTAGTCTTCTTAATCTTTTCCAAATTCTCAAATAGTTGAATTCTCAGAATCTCACACATATAAACTTGTACTTTATCAACACACATTAGATAAGCTGCATGTATCATTACAGCTACCATGTCATCCTCTCTTGAGTTTGCACAAAACTTAGTGGTTAGGATCTTGCATAAGTATCTGACATCATCTTGTTGAATCTTACTAATCACAATTCCTCTACCATTATAGGATGAATTTGTGTTGTCTATGACTATTTTCCTCATGTTCTTCTCATTTAAAGGAATGGCTCTAGTTTTAGATAGTCCAATAACTTCATGAATCAAATCAGTTGTGATATCTATCACTCTATCTTCTAACCAAAACTTCCCATTATGAATTCTTCTTAGGATTATCTTAGTACATTCTTCATTATCAAATTCATATTGTAATACATACTTAATGATCTCATTATCTTTCAAATGTTCAAATCCTTCTCTCAATGACATGTCCTGATTGTAGATCTTCTGATATTCCTTGGTGAAATCACTATCACTGATAGTCTCTAGTTTGCATCGAAGATAACTTCTAACATTCTCTAGATGTAAAACTCTGTCTGGTACGAATGATAAAGCTAACCTAGGATCATCTTCCAAGGGTTCTACTGGTTCCCTTTTCATCCTAGGTCTATTTTTATCTTTGACATTGTGAATCAAAGAAACATCCATGATTTCCTCTAATTCCTTAATTGATTTAAAGATCTTCTAAGTAAAATACCCTGATTTCATGATTTAGGGCTTGTGTAGATTCGACACAAAATTCTTCACCAAATCCTTGCAAAATGCTTCCAATCACTACTCTTTGATCTCCTTAACACTTGAATTCACTTTGATGATCAAATAATACTGATCATGACCTTTTATTAATTCAATCTCACTTAGATCTAACATCGCATTCAATTCTTTTGCCGCTTCTTTCTAAAAGGTTGATTCTATTAACTTGCAAAACTTAAAACTTCTTGCGATCTCGCAAAACATAATATTTTTATTTGTGCTCTTAACCATAGCATTAGAACATCATATGCTACCTTGCATTAATTGCACAAGACTCAATTCATCATATATATACTTCTACACTAATCTAAGTTCCTATTCTACTGTAATTTTCATAAATTAAGTACTTTGAGATGGGTCATGTAAAGATTCATTCTTACCTTTTAATACTTCACCTTCCTAACTACCTTCAGTGCTGAATATGTCTCCTTGATTTCTGCTTTTGATAAACTTCACTTCATCTGAATTACTACAACATCCTTTCTGACTGTTACTTGCATCTTCATTTCTTCTTACATGATTTCTAGGGTTAGGGTTGGTATGAAAAACTCTATTGTTCATTCTACAAACCTTGTTGTATGTCCAATCTTGTTGCATATCTGACAAACTATTCCATTGTTTCCATATCTTGGTCCAGGCTGATTGATCTGTGATCTGCAATTTCTAGCAATGTGTCCAACCTTGTTGCATATATAACAAACTACTCCATTTCTTCTATTCATATCTTCAAGAGGTTTATTATCTGGATTGTTAGTATTCCTAAACATTCTACTACTATTATTATTCTCAATAAATTTAGGTTTCTTGCATTCAATAGCTCTATGTCCAAAACCATGACAATTATAACAATAACCATTAAGAGGTTTGAATTGCTTACCTGTGCAATCTCTCTTCATATGACCAATAGTATTACAAGCAAAGCAGCTGCCTTTGAATTCTTTTTGCATACCTTTGGGTGATTCCTCTTGCTTAGGTGATTCTTCTTCCTTAGGTGTATCTTCATATTTCTTAGTCTCATTAGACTTCTTCTCATCTATACTTTTAGATATTTTCAGATCTGGTTCCTTGCTTTCTTCATTTTCTTTAAAAGTGTTGAATCCAAGACTAGTCTTATCCTAGAATGGTTTCTGATAAGATATTTGTTCATCAATCTTCTCACTAGTTAAATATAGCCTTTCAAGTTGTTGCTTAGATTGAGTCAGTTCTCCTTTCACTATTGCATTGTATTTCTCAAGTTTAGCATACTACAAATTGGCTTTCGTAAGTTTAGTTGTTACTTTACCAAGTTTAGATTTTAGTTCTTCATTTTTAGTCTTTAGATTTTCATTCTCAGATTTCAGATTTGCTTCATTCTTGCTATTTCCATCTTTCATACTTAGCTTCAGATTTTCTATCTTTAGTTCATGTTTAAGGATCTCCTTTTAGTTTTCTAAATTGTCATCACAATCTTCAATGTGAATTTCGGATTCCTTTTTAGATTTCAGATCTTCCAACTTGTTTTTTAGTTTCTCAATGAGGTTCTTTGCATCATCATATTTTCTTTTCAGAGTATCCCTTTCATCAGTAAGCATATCAATCTATTCAAGAGATTCTTCAAGATTCTTTTGTAGTTGATCCATATCCATAGAGATCTTACTCAAGCTGCTAGGCTTTCCTTGAATGTTCTTTTCCGAGTAACTAAGCTCTGATACCAATTGTTAGAAATAGGGAATACTGAGAGGGGTGGTGAAACATTATTCTACAAACTTTAAATTTTTCCCAATTATGGATATAACAGATTATCTTAACACATTCATAACATAATAAGCTAAACAAAATGCATAGAAATAAAACTAAAGAACTCATAACACATTATTTGTTCTCAAGGAAACCCTGGCCAAGGGAAAACCCCGGTGGGGATGGTACCCACAAAGATCCACTAATCAAAAGTATCCTGTTAAGGATGTTGACCCTGTTAGGAGTCTATTACATGCATATAGTGTCTCAGTCCTAATTAAGGGACTATAGGCCTTGTTAGAAGCCTCAACCCTGTTAGGAGTTGGTAGTACAAAAAGTGATTACCAGATGAGCCCACTGCCCAAACAAGTAATATACAAAATTTACTGATTACAAAAGTAGGTCAAGGTACATAACCTTATACTGCTTGCATCAATATCTCTTCACTACTCTTTCACTATCTCTATTACATATACATCATATATCTCGCATCATATCACTTCTTGATGATCATGATATCCTTCTTACAATTTACAATTACATTTATACACGTTATTAAGGCTAATAGCTTTTCAGTTGGCTATCATATTACAAAATAACTTTACCCAAGGGTTAACATCTAGGATGTTGTCCCTTTATATTGTTAAGTCATTATTTTGATAAACAAAATAATCCCTTAACTCTTTATTAATTCCGTCTTCATATTTTGTCTTGTCGGCTTAATACTATCTTTAGAAAAATTGTCATAACTTCTTCCATACATGCCGTACTGACTTGTGCTCTAAGATGAGTCTTCAATAGTCACCATAGAGTCTATGTTCAAGTGTGCAAGCAATGAACTTACTCCAGTCGACATCGCAAACAAAAAATGTCTTCAGGTTCACTGGTAAAAACACATTGTCTCATACTTAGACAATTTTGCATTGCGCTCTAACATACTAGCTCGCTGACCTGTGCGATCTTCATGTAGATCATATGTTGCCATAATGACAACATCTATGTAACCAACTCAGCCAAATTGCCAACAAATATCTCATTTTTTCTAGAAGTAGTTATCCTTGATTCTCTTCCTTATGATGTCTATGGATACATAGTCATCATAAAGAGGGGGGAATACTTATGCCTTCTTTGTACTATAGTACATAGTCATAATAAAGAGGGGGGAATACTTATGCCTTCTTTGTACTATAGTTTACCTTTTTTTATGCACTTTTACTTTTACATTAAAATGTGCCACTCCCTAGTGGGTATCAGTGATACTTCTCCATCCCAGGGAAACACATACACACATTTTCTCTACGGATAATAGACCCTTGTCCATCCATAGAGAGAACATATATATTTACACTCTATGGTGATAGAAAGGAATTGATCCATGAGTGGACACACATACACATGCATGCAAAGGCCACTAATGGGTGCACAAGATTGACTATCGGGCACACAAAACCGCTTGGCCATTTGATCTTGCCTTTTTTGTTTTCCTTTTTTTATGTAATTCACAATAAGACACACAAGCCTTACTAGGTAAGATAATCTCTCTCTCTCTCTCTCTCTATATATATATATATATATATATATATATATATATATATATATATATATATATATATATATATATATATATATATATATATATATATATATATATATATATATATATATATATATATATATATATATATATATATGCTTTTATGTAGCAGGATAGAATCATGAGGGATGTAATACTTTGTAGTGCTCTTTCTTTTCCCATGTGATCACTTATGCTTTGTGATATCCTTTCAAAAATGATATTGGTGGGTGAGATATTTCTTCAGTTGAGGTCTCTTTCACTTGTTGATTTGGGGTTTTAGTACTAACCCATTTTGAGTCTTTTGATTTTCTTTTTGTTTGGCTCTCTTTTCCTTTGTTTTCTTTTTCTTTGATTTTGTTCTCTTATTAATGGGAATAGAGTTAAGATCCTAGGTTTGGAGGCTTATTTCCTTAAACTTGGTGGTTTTCTATCTCATTGTGGCATTACCTCTCTTCTCCTTCCACCTTTAATGAGAGTATGAATTTCCTCATACTCCCGCTAAAGTGGGGGCTAAATGTACCATCTTAAAATGGACACACTTCAGTTTGAGACCTTTTATCCCTCCTTAGAGTGGTTTTAGTCTCTCTCTCATCTTCCAACATGGTCCTTTAGCTACTATTTTATCACCTTTTTGACCATATCTTCCAACAGTTTCATCATCCCCTTATTCTTTATGCACCTTCTCTGAGGACTTCGAGACCCCTCTTTGGGACCCTCCTTGGGAATAGATCAAATAGGTCGACATGTTCCATGAATAGGTCAACCAGGTTGACCTAAACCAGGAAGAGGTCTGCCCAAGTTGACGTGTTCCCTAAGGAAATTTAATTACGGGGCCCGAAGTGCCTCGAGTTTGCTGATTGATTGCTTTTTCTCCTGGGTCGGCCTGCTTTATTTTTTTATCTAGAAAACTAGTATATAAGGAGGCTTGTGAATTTAATTTTCACCCAATCAAGATAAATCATCATTCTACAAGAAATTAAGAGCAAGACTACACACATTGGTGAGATTTAAAGAAATCATCTTCAAGCATTCATCAAATTCATGTATTTCCTTCTTGCTTCAAGCTTCTTCCTTCAAGGTGGTAGTGGAGTTCAGATTCTAAGGAGGAGATCCATAATTCAAAATCATTCAAGTTCTTCCATCCTTCATCATGGCATGTCATATACATGTTTGGTAAAATATTGGTAATCAAATTGGATAAAAACCAACACTCAATAATCCATTAGCTCAAGAATTTAGCTATAGGAGGCCATATCAAATGAACCAACTAAACTCTCAAAAGTAGCTTATTGCTTCCGAGTTGAAGCGAGTTTAATCCTTCTTGTGATGCTCATCAAATTGGCATGAAGGATTGGTGACTTGAATAATCCAAAATGGAAGATTCAAATGCAATGCAAATCTAGAAAGAAACTAGAATGCAAGATTAATAAAGCTAGAATGAGAGATTTAAGCTAGAATAGATGCAAACAACTAGTATTCTAGAATGAGAATACAAGAAGTATGCTATGAAATAGTGCAAGAAAGAAATGAGATTAACAATGCAAGATTATGCTAAGAATGAAGTAAACTAAGATTGAAAAAGAGCTACGAGCTTACAATGAAAGAAACTAAGAACTAAGAAATCAAAATAACAAGATAACTCTAGGAATTCAAGAAAGCAAGATGCAAAAGACTAAGATGATCTAACTACAAGATCACAAGATGGAACCCTTGAGCCAAGGAAGAGATTCCTTTTAAAGGAATTTCTTCAATAATGGAGGGTGGAGATTAAAAGAAAAATAATGTGTGATTGAGATTAAGAGGCAAGAGGAGAGTGAAGGAGATGCAAGGTTAGGTATAGATGAGTGATGAGGATTAAGAGGAAAAAGAGATGTTAGGTAGGATAAGACAAAATAGAAATTTTGAAAGCACAAATCCCCTTTTATTTCTAATTAATTAGGATTAAGTGTGTGTACACATGTGAATGTGATCTTTTAATAAAAGTGTAGAAACTTTATATTAAAAAGCGATGTTATAGCAATTAAATAAATATGCAAGCTCTATAAATTAGACCATAGTATAATCTTGATATAAGATTTTTGATTTTTGATTTAATTATGAAAAGGGTATTTTCAGGGTTTACTCTGCACAATTATGTCTAGTAAATATGCCTTTGAGATTTAGGATTTATTTTGAGGCAATTTGATCAAAATTAGGGGCTTAGGTTCTACTAGACAAATTTTAGGTGATTACATTGGCCCCTCTTTGAATCGATGTGCGAGTAGAATGTTGATTCAAAGAATATATAGTAGAAGATCAGAGAACAACGTGATGTGAAATGATGAGACTATTTTTGATAAGGAGAGTTGTATCCTAACTTGATTGAACAAAGATTGATAAGAGATATCAACTCTTGACTTCATTGAAAAAAGTATGATGAGCGAGATGAGAGTATCCAACGTGATATAAAGTGATAAGACTGAACATATATCCAAAGATCTTTGAGATAGATACCTCATAAAGGATTCTGTGGAAGCCAAATGACTTGATTAAGAGAAAATACTAGATTGATATGAGTCTTGATGACCTCGATATGCCCCGAGAATGATGTTAGATTGATATGGGTCCTGATGAACCTAACATGCCCCAAGAGATCAAAATAGATGCCTATTAGAGTGAACTGATATGAAATGATGAGATCAATCTTTTAGACAAAAATGCATAGAATCTCAATTGATATGATTCTTGAAGTTGAGATGCCTCGAGTGATGATGTTTTAGTCACTGATTGACTTGAATGGTAAAGATTTGGTTCAATTTCTAGATTTATAGATTAGGAGATTTGATTGATGAAGAATATTTTCTATATTGTCATGCCCCCTTGGGATCGAAATTGAAAAGAAGAAAGAAGGTGAAAGTGGGAAGGAAGTGATGGCATCAGTGGTCAACTACATTGAATTTACAATTTGACTAGGTAAACAATATTGGATTTCAATTTTGATCTTGAAAATGGATTTAGGATGTTGAGGTTAGCTAGAAGTATAATTTCACATTAATCAGAGCAAGTAAATTAGATCAAAGATGATGATTCACATTTGACTACCTCAATGGGGAGAAATGAATGATGAAAAGAAATCATATCTCAAGGCATACTAGAAATGCACAACTACATGCAACTCTAGAATGAAATGCAGCCTAAGACACAAGTCAAGTCACTGATCTTGTAGCTGTTTGTTTAACATCATTTGAGCATTTGGGACATCAGAGTCAGTACAACCTTTACTAGTTCAAGAATGACCATGGAGATATGAATATGACCTTATTAGATATGATGAAGGAAACACATGTAAGCATTGAGGCACAAGATCCAAGATGACCTAAACATGGTTTCCTATTTAATTTATAAGATACCACCTGTATCGAGGCACAGGCTGCCAAGATAACTAGGATTTTTTTCGTATGTGCCACACACAAGCAATAGATAAGGAGATAATTCCAACTGCACCTAAGTGTCCAAATAAAGAGGGTCGAGGTATGTGCGGTGTTCCAATATTGATGGAGGATCTTACCACAATCACCCAGTTTATTAGATAACTTAGGATCATTGAAATCACACCACAAGCATAAATCAAAGAAAATATGTTATGCCCCTAGTCATGAATCTCTAGTTAATTAGACATCATTGAGTGACCTTATAAGCCATGGAAAGAAAAAATCAATGATAACAGACAACACACAAGAAAATAATTCAACATATCTTAGTCATTTTTAGTTCTTTAGGATGTAGGTTGCATTGGGTGTTAAGGAACACCTTTGTGCTTGTGTGAAAGTGCAAGTGTGTAGTGGATAATGCAAGATTTGATATGTGTTGATAAACACAGTGATGTCTAGATTAGTAGTGTTAAGAAACATTGTGGGATTGGGGTGTTGAGAAACACCAAGTAGTGTCACTGGTAAATCACCCATTAGAAAAGAATGATAAACTGACTCAGATTAAGCTCAAAATATTGATCAAGTGATGAAGCGCTGATAGTTCAGGTAGGAATGTGATTGCTCCCAGTGGAAAAATAAGAATCAAGGACAAGACTAAGACTAGTTCCATCCCATGATGTTACAAGGAAATAGAGATTGAGATGAATGCAGAAGGGGCTGATGGAAGCACAAGAGCTTAGCCACACCTTGATAGATGGAGCACTGATTACAAGTGATGTATGTTTGCTAGGTTTTCACCACTTGGGATTTTTTTTTTCTACCAAGGTTCCTGTTTCTAGGTTTTCACCAAGGCACTTTTTCTCTTTTTCTAATTTTTTGGTTCTTTTTCATTTTTTGCTTTTTTTTTTGTATTTTTTGATAATTGAATTTTTTTGTGTGCATACATCAAGGTTCCTGTTTTCAAGTTTTCATTAGGATGATCATTTTTTTTGAGACATTTTACAATTTTTAGGATTTTTTCAGGACATTTTATGCTTTTTAGAATTTTTTCAGGATATTTTTATACTTTTTAGAATTTTTTAGGATCATCGATTATTGTACAGGAAATGCAAAATGTCTAACTATAGAATCATTTTAGGTGTAGAGCATTGAGTGGCTCTATGAGAACATCACCTTATGGAGTAGCCCGATGATAAGCTCCAAAACCAAATGTTGTAGTGATGACAAAAGGGCCCAGCCATTTAGGTTCAAATTTTCCCTTCTGCTCTCGATGTTGTTGATTCTTTGGGTTTTCTCTCAGAACAAGATCATCGACCTAAAATTCTCAATGATGAAATTTGTTGTTGTAGCCTCTAGACATTCACTTTTAATAGACCCTCAAATGGTCAAATGCTTCTTTTCTGCATTCATCCAATTGTTCTATCTCTTGAACTCAAGAAATCCTGTAATCATCCTCTGTAATAAGCCCATGTAGTGATACCTTAAGTGAAGGTATATTGACTTCAATTGGTAAGATAAATTTATAACTATAGAAAAATGAAAATGGTGTAGTCCCTATAGGTGTTCTAATGCTTGTTCTATAAGCCCATAGAGTTAGATTGATTTGTAGATGTCAATCTCTTCCTGAGTTGTTGACCATGTAGTGTAGGATTTTTTAGATTGTTTTGTTCGAGGCTTCTTCTTGTCCATTCCCCTGAGGATAGTAGATAGAGAAAGAATGATGTGTTATGTGAAACTTAGTGCAAATCTCATCAATGTTATAGTTCTTGAACTAGCCTCCATTATCTGTATTAATCAAGGAGGGGATTTCGTATCTGCAAATGTTATAGTTGAGGATAAACATAGCTACCTATTTTACTATTTCTTGGATAAGTGGTACTACTTCAACCCATTTAGTGAAATATTCAGTAGCTGTTATGATGAACTTATGTCCATTTGAGGAAGAAAGGTAAATATGACCCACAAGATCAAAAACCCATTGTTTAAATGACCAATGAGTAATAAAAGGTAGAAAATCCTGAGAGGGAGCACGAATTAGGTTCCCATGAAATTGGCATCTCTGACAGGTTTTAGAAAATTGAATAGCGTCCTTCTCCATGGTAGGCCAGTAGTAACCTTCTCTAAGGATCTTTTTTTCCAAGGATAAACCATTCGAGTGTGATCCATAGATACCTTTGTGAACTTCACTAAATTCTCTCTCAGACTCCTCACACTCTAAACACCTAAGAAGTGTACCATTGAGACTTGTCATAAATAATTCATTTATGATGATGAGATATTAGGAGGCATTCTAGATGAGGTTCCATTTTTCATTCTGGGATAGAGAGTCAGGTATGGTTTGGTCTTTTAGGTAAGCATAGATTTGGCTATATCCGGAGGTATCAGAATTAATGATGGAGTAGACAATCTAGGAATCAGGTGTGTCGTAAGTGAGAAATGGGAGCTCTTCCACCATGAAGTCATAGCAGAATTGGTTTATATTCAAGTTGTAGCATTGAGGCTAAAGTAACCATGGCATTTGCTACTTTTTTTTGCATGTGGTAGTTGCTGGAAAGTGGTGAACACAAAGTATTTCTTTAAATCATCAACTAGACGTTTATATGGAAAGAGATTTTTGTCTCAAATTTTATATTCATCAGTGACTTGGTTGATTACTAGCTAAGAGTCACCATAGACATGAAGTTCTTTGATCTTCTATTCGATATCTAGTTTGAGTCCATTAGCTAACCCTTCATATTCTACCGCATTGTTCTTGCATGGGAAAATCATCTTGTATGCCTTAGAAATTTTGTAACCTTATGGGGAAATGAACAAAACTCCAACACCTATGCCCTGTTGTGTGAATGAGCCATCAAAGTACATTTTCCAAGGATGTTGTGTCAAGTGTAGAATAGATTCATAAAGAAAATACACCATAATAGGTTGTGTGTCTTGTAATGGTGCATCTTCTAGTTGATCAATCATTGCTTGCTCTTTGATTTCCTTTCGATCACCATACGTGATATCAAATTCGCTCAGGGTCATGACCCATTTAGCTAATCATCTAGTTAGTGTTTCCTTTCTCGGTAAGTATTTGAGAGGATCAATTTTAGCTATCACCTATGTAGAGTAAGCTAACATATAGTGCTTGAACTTCTGAGAAGAAAACACTACTGCTAGACAAGTGTTTTCAATCACTGTGTAGTTGATATCATAATAGACTAGTGTTCTGCTCATATAATAAATGGCTCATTCTCATCCTTGATCATCGTGTTGCACAATAACTACTCTTAAAGAAGAATCAATAGTTGATATGTAAAGACATAAGGGATTCCTAAGAGTAGGAGAAATTAATATAGGAGGATTAGCCAGGTACTCTTTTATTTGTTGAAAATAATTTTCACAATCCTTGTTCCATTTGAATGTGACACCCTTATGCAAATTCTTAGTGAAGGGTTGTGGCTTATCATCTAGTTGCGAGATACATCTCCTGATGGATTTTAGCTTTCCTTGCAATGTCTTCATTTGATTGATGTTTTCTAGGGGTTGCATTTCCATTATTTCTTTGACCTTTGCTAGATCTACTTCAATTCCTCATGCTGAGACAATGTAACTAAGTAGTTTTCTAAAAGTGACCCCAAAAGCGCACTTCTTTGGATTGAGTCTTAATTTGAATTGCTCCATCTTGGTGAAGATTCTTTCCAAGTCAGAGAGGTGTATGTCTCTAGTGGAAATTTTAGCTAATGTGTCATCCACATATTCCTCCATATTTTTATGCATCATATCATGGAATATGGTTGACATTGTGCATTGGTATGTTGCCTCAACATTCTTGAGATAGAAAGGCATGACATTCCAGCAAAAAGGTTCCCCATGCACAAGTAAATGTTGTCTTTTCATGATCTTCAAGTGTGATGCAGATCTAATTATGGCCAAAGAATCCATCCATTAAAGAATACATTTGAAATCCAGTAGTGAGATCCATAATCATGTCAATGTTGGGCAATGAAAAGTCATCCTTAGGGAAAGCCTTGTTTAGATCTCTGAATTCTGTGCATATTTGATTTGTCAACTTTGGATATAGGCACAATGTTGGATATCTAGTTGGAATAATCTATAGCTCAAATGAATGTGGCTTTGAGTAATTTCTTGAGCTATGCTTTAACCAGTAATGACATATGTGGATGCATCTTTCTCAAATTTTGTTTCACTAGTTTAATGCCAGGAACAATGGATAAATGATGCATGATAAGGTTTGTATCCAGGCCTGGCATATTAGAATAAGACCATGCAAAACCAATCTTATTTTCAATGAAGAGCTAAATGAATTTCTATTTCTCTTCTTCAGACAAAGTTTTTGCCAAATGTATGATTTGGGGATTTTCTATTGTGCCCAAGTTTATGTATTGCGTAGGTTCTATAAGAATTGATGATATTTCTTGGAAATGCTTAGGGAGAATATTAGGTATCTCATCCACAAGCACCTTACATAGGTTTTCACCATTGGATATGTTGTTTATTTTTAATATTTTAGGGTTTGACACCACCACAGAGTGGTTTTCACCATCAAACTACCTATTCTTTTTATTTTTATTTCTTTGACTGAGATACTTGATATCTTCAACCGCCATTCTTGTTCTTGTTGCACTAGTGGAAGAGGGGAAGGTTTCAAAAACATTTAGGTAGAAGGACAAGGTATGGTCATTGGAAAAGGACATGAGGTTTACTGGCTCAAAATTTCCAGTCAATCAGCTCAGGGTGAATAGGTGGTAAGGAACCAACGGGCTCAAGAGAAAATACTCTGGTATCATCATCATCATTTAGAGCTACTGAGGATAGGTCAAGAAAGTTATCTTATCTAGAATTTTCTTGAGCATGACTTATTTAGAGATCACTAGAGGAGCTACGAGAGGTATTTTACAAACCTTCCTATTGAGGTCCAAAATGATGATCAAGATCCTGTTGCACTTCATATGGCTGATTAAAGGCTCTCTGTAATGGGACCATCATGATCCTAGACCTTCCCAAATTCCATGTAGCTTTTGAAGAGTGATGTTTAACGTACCCATGGTTTTCTTGATTAGCTGGAGTAGAAGATTATGTATCTTGTGTAGGAGGCACCCTGATTGTTTCAGTAATTGGGTGATTTGGTTTAACCTTTGGTTCATACTACATGTTAGAGTTTCTACCAACCTCAAAAGTGGAAATAGGGGCATATTTATGAATCACATTAATCCCTATGTCAATTGTAGAATCAGAAAAATGATCCCATTCATATTCATGTGAGTTAGTTTTGCTACTGGTAAATCACCCCAAGTATTGAGCCAAAGTCATAGGGATTTCTTCCTGATGTTCTTTGTGAATTGAGAATTACTACTCAACTTAATCTAGGTTAAGGTCAGTTTTGTCATATTAACTATCTTGAATGTCCACCTCTTGAGTAGGTGCATGGTTATTTATAGCCTAAGAGAAATCTCCATAATATAATCAAGGTAAATAGGGAAGTCTGAGCTCTCTAGATTCCCTAGACGAGTCAATGAATCTAGGTAGATCAAGGATATGTGTAATGTTGACAAGATGCCCCCAGTTAGGGTGTCAATCCTCAGTAGAATTTTCTTGATTTAATTCATCTCCTGATGAGGTACTCACCTTTTTTCCACTAAGTTTTTCTTCAGGCATCTTCTTTTGATCAGTAGGAATGTGTAACAATCTCTCATAGGTTCTGGGGAGAACATCCTCATCTTCATCATCTGAATCTTTGCCTCTATCAAATACAAGACCATTAGCAAAAGATGGTGCAAATTTTTTTTCATAGTATCCCACTTTGGTTTTGTTTCTAGGATTGTGGCATTCATCATGTACGGGTTTATAGAGACCTTTACCCTTTCCAAGAGGACTATTTCCATCATATCCCATTTTTTGCATAAGATGGTATCCTACACCATATTTCACAGGAGAGATCTCAACGCATTTCACTTCTTGTTTAGCTTCTTCTCCTTTGTATAACCATTGCAAAATAGCTCATTCCTCATTTTCTTATTCTAGAGGGACCTTCACTTTAACCATGCCAGTGCCTTCATGAATTGTTAGGGAAGAAGTGGTAGTAGGTTGAAAAGATGAAGATGGATTGCTATATGTTCTAGGTGAGATAGGCAAATTGGCCATTGAGCATGAGGAATCCAATCGATACTCTCCCATTCCAGTTTCTTTTATACTTAGCTTCTTTTGGAAAGAATCCAGCATTGCTTGACTAGAATTATCAGTATCTAGGTTCCTTAAAGATTCCTTGCTGTGAGGAACCATGCTTTTAGCTTGTTTGAGATTGATGCAAGTGTATGTTGAGTCTATAGGAATAGTGACCTCAATTCCATTGTGAGGGAATTTAATGCATTGGTAATATGTGGAAGGTATAGTCTACATTTCATGGATCCATGGATGACCCAAAAATATGTTGTATGCCAAAGAAATATCCAAGACTTGACAGATAATGTCCCTTTGAAAAGGACCTACCTAGATGATCAAGAATACCATGCTTTTTTAATAATGTTCCTCTTCATCATATCTCTTAATTATTATTTTTTGTCAAGGATCAATGGCATGTTCTGAGAAACCAAGAGTGTTGACCAAATTAAAAGTGAAAATATTCAAACCTACACCTCCATCTATCAAAACACACTTTATCTTATGTTTGTGTATGAGGAATTCAATATGGAGGGGTTGATTATGTGGGTGACTAATAGATTTATCATCTTCTTCTAAAAAGGTTAGATAATGAGGAGAGGCAAGATGATCAACCATGGACTCGACCTTATCTATATCTAGGTCCTTAAGTACATTGTTCGCAAGGAGGGCTTGGTCTAGAATCTTCCTACGAGTAGGAGAGATTTTCAGTAGTTTAAGGATTGATATTTGAGGTGACATGTATTGGAGTTGGTCAGCTAGATTGTAACCACATGTCATAGATGAGGTATTTGGTTTTGATACTTTGGTTTTTGTCTATTTGGAAGATAAGGAGAAGGACTAACCAACCTCTCATAGAGAGAATTTGCCTTGAGAATGGGTTATTGCATTAGATGACTTATCCCAAGCCTTGTCTTTTATCTTGACAATATTGACAGTACAGTCAGAGGACTCAAGCATGTGAATCACATTGTTAGTATCAAGATATGTGTAACCAACTTTGTTGTCTTTTTCCTTAGATGAATCCCCTTTCTCATATTTGGGAAAAGGCTCCTTGAAAGCCTTATGATCGATGTTCACTTGTGGGGGATCAATCACAATTATCTCATTATTGATTAGATCCTAGATAAGATGTTTAAGCTTCATGCAGTCATTAGTATTGTAACCTTTGTTATGATGTAATCACAATAGTGGTTGTAATTCCACCACTTAGGCTTTATCTCAGGATCATATGGTTTAGAGTTTCAGGAAAAGTGATGATATTGTTGGTTAAAAGTGTCTTTAAGGCATTATCAAGAGATTCTCCAAGAGGAGTGAAGTCTCTCTTAGGCCTAGGGATCCATGGTCTATCTTTGTTGGTCTCAGTTTTAGAGCATGTTGGGTTTCTCTTATTAGCTTTCACAACTTGGATACCAGTGGATAAGTTGAAGTCTGGCTCTTTTTTCTTGGTAGAAGAAGACGTTGAAGTCACACCTATGATTCTATCATTGACGACATATTTTGTTTTATTCTAGAACTTGTCCTTGTCTTTTTTATGTTGGTTGTTGGAAGAGGATTTATGCTCTTTATACTAAAGAGTAATTTTTCCCTTATGAACAAGGACATACTCTATGCCTATAGATGATTAAACCAATTTTTGAATGAAGCATGTATTTGCATTTGCAATGTATAGTTCATTTTAGGAACCAAAGTATTGATGAATATGTCAATTTTCTTAGTCTAGGGAATCTGTGAAGGATATCGAGCAGACATTCTCTGCCAATGCTAGAGGAATGTGAGGAAAGGTTCTCCCAATACTGTTGGAAAAAATTCTAGACAAGCTCATCAAAAGTGTTAATTCCAGGGGCAAGTAAAGTGAACCAACTCATGGATTGGCCACTGAGACTTTGAGGAAAGAGCCTCATTAGATAGGTCTCCTCAGACATAAATTCCATTCTTAGAGCACAAAATTCATGCACATGATCTTGGGGATCGTTATTGCCATCATACTTGTCATATTTGGGGATCTCCACCTTAGACAGGAAAGGTGACATGTAGAGATTCGTATTGAAGGGGAAAATAAAAATTTATTCAAGTGAGTACTAGTTAGAGGGTTGGTCCTTATCCTTCTTTAGTTGGAAAATCTCACAACGTAGATCATGTAGTTTCTTAGTAAGGACAATGAGAGGAGACTCTTCCTCTATTTGTAGCAGGGCATCGATGTCAAAGTCTAGAGGAAGCTTCACACCCATGGAAGAAAGATACATGAAATAGTGATCTTTAACTTGGCTCATGATGGATTGCGTCACTTTTTGAAAGTTCTTTTCTTCCTAGCACTTTCAAATCTCTTCTTTTGTGGGATCTTCATCTTCGGAGGAATTAGAGTCATGCCTTTTGCGGGAACCTAACTCAAAGTTTTCCATGTTGATGTAATCAAAGATCTTAGTGTTATAAAAGGGTACTAACTAATAATCATAAGCTTGATGCAAAGTTTCTTTGCAAAAAGATGGTCCATCAGTGTCATAAGTGGCTTTCCCTCGAGGAGCAACTGTAGCCTTGTAGGAACAACTATGAGTTTTGACTAACATGGAAGATGAGGTTAACAAACTGATAGTAATAAGGTAACTTAAGATTATACTAAGATATTGAGGTGAGTGATAGTGTTGTCTCAAGGATAATTAATTGATATCAAAGAGGATGGAACAAGGTGCAAGGTACTGAGATTGAGGTTTGAATGCCTTCTAAGTGGAACTTGTGACCAAGTTGATATATCCAAGAAAACAAAGTACAAGGTACTAAGAATGAGGCCTAAATACTTGCTAAGTGACACTTGTGATGTAGTTTGAGCAAAGTGTAATTTTTAAAAAGGAACTTGAGACAAGGCTAGAGAACTTCCAAGATCTTAAAGCAAAAAGAAAAGAGATACCAAATCACTAACAAAAGGTCAATCAATTAAGGATACCAATTTGTAGATGGATAACTAATGATCAAAAGGATCCAAGAGGACACCTAGGCAATCAAGATCTAAGAATCTAGGAGAAAGCTATGGTAGTTAGTCATGAAAGGATGCAAGAAGATGATCAATTTATCACTATTTTCAAGAGTTTTGATCAACTTGGACAAGTTTGGCTTTGGATCTACGATAATTCTATGTGTCCCTAAATCAAGTTTGAATGTTTCCAAGAAATAAAATAGTGTGATAAAATAATAGTCTCCAAAAAATCCACCAAAGTACATAGAAACTTTAGGGATACAAGAAATTATGAAGTCTAGCAAGGTATAGCAATGTGTCAAATGTATTACATGTATGTTCAAAATAGTCTTCATGGGTCTTTATCACATTAAAGAACATCAAGCACACTCTACCTAAGGTAAAAAAGGGAAGTGTTTCAACCTTTTTTCACAACTTGATGTTCTTAGCCCCATAATTAAGTGGTTGAATTGCCTTTCCTAGGACTATGCAAGTTATGGATCAATTGGAAGAGATCAATGCTCATAGTGCATGTCTTTCCATATTGCCACATTCAAGCTTTAGAATCCAAGGGAGCACATAAGGTGATTAATATTGGGGTGATCTAGGTAAATCCACTTGGATCAATCCTTGCAAAAATGAAGTCACATGGCTAAAATGGTTGGCCGCTAGATCCTGAGGTGTTTAGTAAGGGTCTTTGTTCATGACTACCCCTTATAGTTTCAAAAGCAGAATTGAGGCCTATAGTCCTAAAAGAACTCAAAATGTATAGTATCACAAGTGGAATTCATACCTCTCTTCCCTATAAAAATTGTATGTACTCCCCTTGTAGTCTTGTAAACAAGATTGAGAACATGAAGTGTTACAAGTAGCAGTTGTCGTTACACCAAAAGATCAACCCGTTAATGCTTGATACAACCACTAGACTTATAGAAGACACATGAGGTAGTTAATCCATGTTGCAAACCCTATGAGGGATGATGGCCCACTACCAATAATCTCCCTCCCAGTGTCACTCACCGTGGCCTGCATGGATTCAAACCTATGACCAAGCTCTGATACCACTTGTTACAAGGAGCAGTTGTCCTTACACCAAAAGATTGACTTGTTAATGCTTGATACAACCACTAGACATATAGAAGACACATGAGGCAGCTAAGCCATGTCATGAACCCTATGAGGGATGTTGGCCCATTGCCAACATGAAGGCCCTACAAGAACCTAGACAAGTGGTCTTGCTTAGCAAGATTGAGGCAACTAGGCCCTACACATGAAGAAGCATTGGAAGTAGAAAATAGCTAAGTCTTCCATCTCTTTAGATTGAAGGAATATTTTAATTATAGTGGGATGGAGTTATTTGGGTTCTCTTGTTTCCCACTTGGGTCATTCCCAAAAGATCACTCTCTTGGCAGGGCCTCTAAAGGAAAATGCAAGAAAGTAAAATGGATAGCTAATGAAGGTCAATATTTTTTATTTCCATAAGGAAAAGAGAATACTATCCTACTCCATAGTTTCTCCCAAGCACATCAAACACATTTTCATTCACCCAAGGTTCCTTTTACAAGTAGCCAATCAAGTAGGTCAAGATTTCTGATTCATCCTCTAGGAGGTGAAGAGCATACTCTCCTACTACTCAACTAATCACAAGAAAAGAAGCCTCATAATCAAGATAGATTCCTAGAAAAACAAACTTATGAAAACATAATTTTGATTTATATCTCAAAGGAAACCTACAACAAAAATAGCTTTTGTAGTCTCCAAATAAGCCTTTTACAAGCGTCCTACATCCAAAAGCATTAGTAGTCATGAAACATGCAAGTGTTGATATCTTTGACAAGTGATTTATCTATCAAATACCTTGCAAAAACCTATTAGAACCTGCAAAATAGAAGGTCAACACCAAGAAAAATCCACTAAATCAAAGAAATCCAAGATCTATGATCCTAAAAATACTCATTATTTTTTATACCAGTAAATACAGAATAATTCCTGAGATGCAGACTCGTACAAGCATTCACACTATGCAGTACAAGTAAACTCCCTATATAGCTTTCCAATACGTGAATTCTCATAGAGTAGTACAATTATTCTCATAGTATATTATGAGTAAACTCCCAAAATAGTATGAGTATTCTCACCGCATGGTATGAGTACTATCATAGTTTTAGAAACTAAGCCAAAAATTTTACAAGTAAATGGACAATTTTTGGATTCTTGCCCCACGGTGGACGCCAAAGATGTGTGGTCAAATATGGGTACTCAAACTAGATAAAAACCAACACTCAATAAGCCATTAGCTCAAGAATTTAGCTATAGGAGGTCATATCAAATGAACCAACTAAATTCTCAAAAGTGGTTTATTGCTTCCTAGTTGAAGTGAGTTTAATCCTTCTTATGATGCTCATCAAATTGGCATGAAGGATTAATGACTTGACTACTCCAAAATGAAAGATTCAAATGAAATGCAAATATAGAAATAAAATAGAATGCACGATTAACAAATCTAGAATGAGATATTTAAGCTAGAATGGATGCAAACAACTAGTATTCTAGAATGAGAATGCAAGAACTATGCTATGAAATAATGAAAGAAAGAAAACTAGATTAACAATGCAAGATTATTCTAAGATTGAAGTAAAATAAGAATGCAAGAGGGCTATGATAATACAATGAAATCAACTAAGTGCTAATAAATCAAAATAACAAGATTACTCTAAGAATTCAAGAACACAAGATGCAAAAGACTAAGATGATCTAGATGCAAGATCACAAGATGGAACCCTTGAGATAGGGAAGAGCTTCATTTTAAAGGAATTTCTTCAGGAATGGAGGGTGGAGATTAAGAGGAAAAAGAATGTGAGATTGAGATTAAGAGTCAAGAGGAGAGTGAAGTAGATGCAAGGTTACGTAGAGATGAGTGCTGAGGACTAAGAGGCAAAAGAGATGTTACGTAGGATAATAAAAAATAGCAATTTTGAAAGAAAAAATCCCCTTTAATTGCTAATTAATTAGGATTAAGTGTGTGTACACGTGAATGTGTTCTTTTAATAAAAGTGTAGAAAATTTATATTAAAAAGCAATGTTATAACAATTAAATAAATATGCAATCTCTATAAATTAGACCATAGTATAAGCTTGATATAAGATTTTTTATTTTTTATTTAATTATGCAAAAAGGATTTTCAGGGTTTACTCTGCACAATTATGTCTAATAAATATGCCTTTGAGATTTAGGATTTGTTTGAGGAAATTTGATCAAAATTAGGGGCTTAGGTTCTACTAGACAAATTTTAGGTGATTACAATATATTCCTATACATGAGGTTTTGACTTCTTTGATTTCCTTTTGGTTTCTTTGAGTCAACGCTATTACATTTGCATACTTGATCACATATCAAATTCAATTGTATCTACAAAGGTAATTGTATCTCTCATTTGATATATTCAATCCTACTACATGTTAGCATTTCCTTTATCATTACATTTACATCTCAATTTCAAGGTTGATTCCCAATCTATGGCTTGGCCAAGGCAAGCCCTCATCTACCCAAACCCAAAATCAAGATTTTTTGTGTGTAGGAGTAGGATATCAAAATTGCAACCACAGATCTAGAAACTACTTGCTGAGACATTTCTGAAGAAGTTGGGTCAACTTTTTTACAGTGTCCTGAGAACATAGTGACTTCATGTAAAATTGTCAAGAATATGTTGCACTAGGTCAACTTGTTCTTGGAGGTCTGATAAAAATAACATTTTCTGGGTTTTCTATTGTGATCACGAGTCCTTAGTCAAAAAAAATTTCACAAGTTTAGATCTATAGTTTTTAGAGCAAAAAATAATATTCCTCTAAAAATTTCAAGGTGAGTACTTTATCATTCATTTCACTTCTTAGTCTAGACCTTTTTTCATATCTTAATTGGGTTGATTGCATACACTTAGCATCTAGATCTATCTTACTTTTATCATTATATCAATTGGGTTTAATTTCGCATTTGCATTTACACATTTTTAATTAAATCCTACATTACATGAAAGAGAACTTTCTTGCATACTCCCTTGATATAATTTGGGTTTAGCATTGGCATACCTTCATCTTCTTGGGTTTTTCTAATCTAAATTGAGTTATATTGAGAGTTATGTTTGGAAGCCCCTATTTCTCTTTTATTTTGAGTGTTAGTATTGGACTGGTTAATTAATGAACTCATCTCACATAGTTTATATTATTAGATTCATTAGTATCCATTTCACCCCTAAATAGACACATTCAAACCTAGAGCTCAAGCAGAGACAATAGCTAGTACCTATTCACTAAAACATGTAGACAATATATATAGCTAAAGCACATGCATATAATAATCAAAGTGTGACTAATGGAATATGACACTCTAGTGGAATAATCATTTGTATGTATTAGAATGTTATGATATTGGTTATTCCATATTTAATCCTTAGTGTGCATCATAAATAAACATTTCATTTAAATTAAAATATTTAAATCATCATGTTACAACAATATGAGCATATAATAGTGAAAGATCCAAATACATATCCATCACTATGCTAAAGCATATTACCATTGAAAAATGAGATAAATCATGACAACATATATAAAGATCCCTGATCCAATAACATATAAACATGATAAACAATCATAATCTAGTAGCCACTAGTACATGCATGAGTAAAACCATCAAATCACATCACAAGCTATATAACCTAGATACAATAATAACCTGAACAATAATTGTAGAAATAAACACAAGAATGAAATGAACTAGGTGTATCTCATAATGATACCATTTTACAATAAAATGAGAATATTCATTGAGTCACATAAAAGAATCAAGCTCAGGACCAAGTCACCAAGAACACTATGAGTCCACATAACTCATAAAATAGTCTCTGGAGGTCTAGCATCCCAAATCAGGTATACAACAAGCCATAACATAATGGTTCTCACAACCAAGCATAAGGACATAAGAATTTTTTTGATGCAACAACATAAATTAGATCACCTTGAAGGTATCAACCTATCGTAGGTTCAACATGATCATACAATACGAGAATATATCCATCCAAGCATATGATAAGCTCAACCAATCACATAAACCAATAAAAAGGCATCCAAATCCAAAACAACGCATCATAGGACATCTTATCTATTTTAACTAAGGAATAACCACAACATAATGTCAGGGATACATCCATAAGGATGTCATGTAGGAAGCGAATGGGAGAGGAACTACAAGATGCAAGACATCAAGTTTGCAAAATATAATGTGGTGAACTAGGTTATTTAAATGCACGAAATGTAGCAATGATATAATGTGAATATATGTAAATGAAATGCATATAGATAAAATATAGACATCCAAATAAGATTTAAATAAGATGTAAGATGTATCAAGCTCACCATGATAAAATGTGATGAGATTTTTAGTCCCAAAGGTACAAGATTACTAAGAGGGGGGATGAATCAATAATCTAAATATCTGATACTTTTCAACTTATTTTGTACGAACATAAAATTCATTGTTTTCCTAATTTATAAGCATATGAAACTTGAAACAAATAAACATCAACCACCATAAAGCATGCAACACATAAAAAATAATTCTTTTTCCGTCGAAATCCAAAAGGGTAAAAACCATGTGTGAGATGACACTCAAAATTTTTTAAGTCTACTAAAGTACATCCTATTAGGAGCTTAACCCTATTAGGAGTTTACAAAGGAAATTATTAGGTGCCACCCAGTTATGGGATTTACCTCTAGCCATGTTGTGAGATTTACCCTATTAGGAGTATCCTTGTTAGAGGACTTCAAACACTAGCTAAAGTGTCACCCTATTAAAGGATTTACAAATAAGATATGTTAGGATCAACTTAGTTAAGGTATTTAGCCTCTTGTAATTATTAGGATACAACACATAGATTGATCTAGAAAATAGAAACTCCTTTTCTTGATTAGATCCTCTAAAATTAATACATTCTATCCTCAGATAATTTTGGAATACCCTAGCTTGACTACACCTTCACAATGATGATCTACACATAGAAATATTTGATTTCATGATATAAATATCATAACTCAAGACCTAAATTGGAACACCAACTTAACATCTCATCCAACACTTAAAATCACTATTCCAACCTTCACGCCAAGAGAGATCGCACCAAAACACATATCCCAATGTAACAAACATATTTACCTAACAAGTCGGCCACATGATAGATCCAAATAATTAATTTTGTAAAGAATAGTCAAACACATTTTGACCAACAACCTTTATCTTGATAAAATGATCTACCTCAATCAATGTAATGACAACTCATCACCTTAAATAGATTGTAACATGTCATCATAATAGGTGGAACTAAAATTGTTCATCATCATACGATCACCAATCACCAATAGAAAATCTACCATTGGTAACATAAGAACATTGTCATTAGTCACTAAAATAACTTTTGTAACCACAAAACATACTAACCAATTAACTAAATTAGTTGTGGTTGTAACCATAGGCTCAACATAACATCAACAACATAATACTATGACCATGCCTCCTGAATCATCATAGATTTAATAAACCAAAAAAAAACTCTTATTTTTAGTCAAATATTGTTCTAGCAGTTGCTCTATCACACTTCAAACACTCATAACTTACTCAAATCATAAAATCAATAGTTGCAATCATACAATTAACATCCAAGGACATCCCCAAGTCTCCCTTAAGAATCATGAGCATAGAAACTACATGAACCACATTGTTCATCCTTCTCACATACTTGGAAACACACTAATAACACTAGGTCAATACTTGACATCAATGACAAAACATAATTGATCATCTCAATCACCAAATTTGTACCTTCATTATACCATAATTAGTTATTCAACATCAGTTATGCCAACAATAGCCCCCTTTGGTGCATTGATGGAAACTCAATGCTCATACTCATAACTAACATGCTATTCTTGTCTTCTTTTATCTTCACCGTCTCTCTATCTCTGACTCATCTTCTTCATCTTAGTACACATCTCCCCCTTTATTCTTTCCCCCCTTTATTCTTTCTATTACTTCTCCCCCTTTGAAAATGATGCCAAAGATGCAATACTACACCAACTACTCCTCCTAAGGAATATATCCTTATTACATCAATCCAACAATGATTTTCAATATAGAACATTGGACTAATACATCAACGTCACTTTAATTCTTCTTTTTCCTTGTCCATGACATAAGTCTCTTTCCAAGAATGAACACTCCTCTACTTGTTCTCTTCCTATCATCCACATTATTTTCCCAATCTTCATTTGTGAACACACTCAAAGAAAAATATTCTTTATGATAATACCAAAGACCATAATCTTCAGTCCCTTTTAAGTATCTAAAAATTCTCTGCATAGCCACCATATGGAAATACTTTGAATTTGACTAAAATCTTGAAACAATCCAAACTACATGAGCTATATCAAGCCCGCTTTGAACAACATAATGCAACTTAAAAATCATAGATCTATACAAAGTTTCACTCACCTCTTTAGAATCATCTTCCTTAGATGGCTTACAATCACCATTTTTGCTCTGGTCGGTTTAGAATCTTCTAACCCAAAAGTCTTCAACACTTCCCTGGCATACTTTGTTTGACTGATGTAGATTCCATCACTGAGCTAAGATATCTACAAACCCACAAATAATTTGATCTCACCAAACATAGAGATCTCAAAATCAATTCTCATTTCTTTAGCAAATGCAATGCTCATCTCATCATTTCCTCCAAAAATGATTTCATCTACAAAAACTTTAGCAATTGACAATTTGTAATCTTTCTCAATTTTCATATAGACATTACTAACCTCACTAGTTCTGATGAAACCAAACTTGATCAGATATGATTGGACTCTCTCATACTATGCTCTTGGTGCTTGCCTCAATCCATAAAGTTCCTTCTGCAACTTGCACACCAAGTTCTCATCTTATGATAGAGAAAAACCATCAAGTTGTTCTATGTAAGCTTCCTCTTCCAAGATACCATTCATGAATACATATTTGACATCCATTTGGAAAAATTTAAAAGCTTTAAAAGAATCATAGGCCAGTAGAATCCTTACTCCTTCTAATTTAGCCACTGGTTCAAAACTTTCTCCATAGTCCAAGCCTTCTTCTTAAGCATATCCTTTAACCACAAGTCTTGCCTTATTCCTTACTACTTCACCATCTTCATTAAGGGCCCATTTGGGTGCTAGAATTAGACTGGATATTCTGAAATTAGATTTCTAGATAATGTCAATTCCATGTTTGTGTCCATCCAAAAAATTGGAATTTTGAAATTCTAATTTTGCCCCCAAAATGGGCATTTCATCTTCCACTCAAATAGGTGGAATTGGAATTTCGAATTCCAATTCCAATTTTTATAAAACCAAATTTAATATTTCATGGGATCCGTGACTATAAGGATGTATATATATGCATATGTGTATATATACATATGTGTGTATATACATACATGTGTGTATATGTATACACACACTTATGTATATATTTGTGTTTATATATACACATGTGTGCATATGTGTATACATGTGCGTATATACACACATGTATGTGTATGTATATGTGTATATGTATATATACACAAATATATGTGTTATATATATATACACATACATATATGTCTGTATATATATACATATGTGTATATATACACATGTGTGTATATATACACATGTGTGTATATATACACATGTGTGTATATATACATGTATGTATATATATACACAAGTGTGTATATATAAAAATATGTGTGTGTGTATATGTATATGTGTATATATATATGTGTATGTATGTATACACACACATGTACACACATGTGTATGTATATATACACATGTGTGTATATATGTATACATGTGTGTATATACACACATGTATACATATATACATGTGTGCATATGTGTATATATACACACATGTATGTGTGTATATATATAGACATATACACACCATATTTAAAGAAATTAAAATAAAGAATTAAAATTCCTTATAAATCTTCTTAGTCATCTTCCGGGGTGAACCAAACGGGTCAGCCCATATTCCAGAAATCATTTTCAGGATTTGTATCTTCCAGAATTACAACATCTTCCAGAATTCACTGGAATTGACATTTGATATTCCAACACCCAAATAGGCCCTAAGTTTATTCTTGACAATCCACTTAGTTCCTATCACATTCTTGTCAACAAGTTTGAGAACTATTACCCAAGTATTGTTCTTGTTTATCTAATCTAACTCTTCTTCCATGGCTTTAACCCATTTATCATTTTTCAAATATTCTCCTATAGACTTAGGTTCATGTTCAAAAATCAAATAGATACTTTCTCTAATCTTCCTTCTGGTATGAACACCAACATTCTTATCTCTAATAATATGATCATCTGAATGATTTAACTTGACGTACCTTGGTATTACCAATTCAGGTCTAGGAGCCTCTTCTACCGATTGAACTGGTTCAATCTCATTGTTTTGATTTACAAATTCTTACTCCACCAAATGAACATATACAATCCCCTGACCATCTCCTAAATCATTCTTGTTGGATCCATCATTCTTCTCTGGGAATTCATCAATCCTCACATTTTTAGTTTATAACATCTTTTTGGTTCTCTTGTTCAAACACTTGTAAGCTTTTCTTCTTATAAAATATCATAGGAATATTCCCTCATCATGCTTAGGATCAAATTTTCATGTATTTTCATCTCTCTTTATATAACATCTACTCCAAAAAATTTAAAGTATTTCACACTAAGAGTGTGACCATGCCATAACTTGTAAGAAGTCTTATCAATGCCCTTCTTCACTTGTACTAGGTTTAAAGTATAAACAACAGTGCTGATAGCTTCTCTCCAAAATATTTGAGTCACATCTCTTTGTATCATCATTGTTATAGCAACATCAATAATAGATCTATTCATTCTTTCAACAATCCCATTTTGTTGAGGATTTCTAGGTGCTAACTTTTGCCTCTTGATTCCACGTGCTTCACAAAACTCACTGAATTCCAAAGATGTGAACTCACCTCCTCTGTAAGACCTCAAGAACTTTAGACTCTTACCTATATCATTTTTAACTCATGCTTTGAACACCTTAAAGAAATAGAATTCATCTAATTTGTCCTTTAGAAAAGTATTCCACATCATTATAGAGTAATCATCAACAAAGATCATAAAGTACTTATCTCCAAAATATCTTCTTTTCCTCATATGACCACACAAATCAGTATGAACTAAATCTAGAATACCTTCGAATGAAAATGACTTACTAATAAAAATAGAACTAGTTAAATTTCCCTACTAATATTCTTTGCACATGACATTGTTTGGTTTTACTAGTTGTGGCAAACCTCTAACAATATTCATCTTACTCACTTTGACCAAGCTATCAAAGTTAACATGAAAATATCTCCTATACCACAACCAAATATCTTCAACTTTATCAATCAGATAAATCTTTTCTGTAGTACTCAGTCAAAATAAATTACCTTTAGTCTGCATACTAGTGTATCGTTAGAAAATGGAAGCACTTCCATTTAGGACTAGTTTAGCCCTCTGAGTAAGTGGTTTGGGGTCATGTCAAATGCCTTGAATGGGTCTTTGGCTTGGATATGGCTTTTTCCCCTGTTTTGCCCCATTTTCCACTTCCTTTCTTCCTATTTCTGGCATCCTTCTCTATGAATATAAGGTTATTGACTTCAAGGTCAAGGTCGACCTTTTGGGTCAAGGTCGACCTAGACCCTGACCCAAGGTTTAAATTTTAGATTTTGAAGGTTTCTGGATGTCAAGTTTCAGAAATATTTATTTCCCACTTCCAGGTTGGTTGTTTCCGGCTCCGAAATGGTAAACTCAGAAATGATATTTAATTTAGGTCCACTTCCAAGGGTATAGGTTTAATGGGAATTTATTTCTCCTATGTTGGCCTCTGTAGAAGTTTGTGCCCTAGACTAGTGTAAAAGGAAGCCTTGTCCTCTCATTTCATTCCATCCTCCATCACTCAATGAAGGACAAGCAAGATCAATCAAGTGTGCAAGCCATCTCTCAAGCATTCAAGAAATCATCTACATTCAAGAATTCAATTTCTCCATTGAAGATCAAGGATTCAAGAATTCAAGCCTTTGAAGGGATTTGGTTCAAGCATTCAAGATTTATCATTCAAACCCTAGATCTATCCATCATGGTGGTGTGATCTTCCTTCAAGATCCTTTGTTCATGTTCGAGATCTATTCATCTTCCCTCAAGGTGGATTCCAAGCATACAATTATGGAGGTTTTGATTTACATTTATTACTGTTGAGTCCAAGCTTTCATATTAACATACTTGTTTACATTTTAAACACAATTGCATATTTATTGAATATCATAGCTTCGTTGTTAGATCTACTTCTACTACTTGCTAGCATTCTCTATTTCAATTCTATTTCAAGGTTGATTTCAAACCGGGGTTTGACCAAGGAAAACCACTCATCCAAACAAGAAAACCATTTTTCTTGTAGGAATATGTACGGAATAGAGAATTACAGAACAAATTTGGACACCCTTTTCGGCAAACTTTTGGGATCCACGAACAGAATTTCTGTTGGAGTAGCACAGGTCAAGGTCAACATAAAGGGGTCAAGGTCAACCTTTATTTGGGTCAAGGTTGACTTCTTTGAGAAAAGAAAAATATTTATGGGTTTTCTCTATCTCTATGTTTCCAGGCCAAATTTGGTTGCAAAATTTTCAGAAATTGAGTATAAACACCAGAAAACAACAATTTCCAGATCTGCTACCTTTCAAGATAAGCATTTATGTTTTATTAGTTTTATATGTCGATAATATTTTTCATCACACACAATACACACAACTACATAGACATAAAAATATATATTTAGATATTTTTATATCTTACATTTTGGTGAAACCGACGTGAAAGATGATATTTTATCTAAAGCACTCCTCTACGGTGGAGGTCTTGTTGATAAGATCTCTTTCTCTTTGAGGATCCTTTTTCCATAAGTGACATATCCTTTTTCATGATTATCTATGCTCTTGGATGTAAGGGTCAATACCCTTCGCTAAGAATATAGTGTACATTGTTGTTAACAGGATATCTCCTTACTTTGTGAAGTAGGTATCCTCCTTCTCTTCCTTATCTTGTCTAGTAGGTAGCAATGCTAAGGAGGGGGGCATATATAGGGTCTCCCTTATGCTATATTTTTCAAATTAAAATATGCTAAATCCTCGGAAGGTAACGCACATAAGTTGCTAAATCCTGAAGAGATACACATTCTCAATTTCAAATATGCTAAATCCTCAGAAGGTTATGCACATAAGTTGCTAAATCTTGAAGAGACACACATTTATATTCCATAGTGATAAAAGAATGTGGATCTATGGGTATTTCTAAAATCCATCAGAAGACACATTACAACTACAAAGCATAGTTTTTGGGTGAACTATCAGGTTTGGCTACCTGTTGGGCTGTCCCTCCTTGGTGATTCACAATAAGGTGGGCATCTTACTAGGCAAGGTAATCATTATCTCTTCTCTCTCTTTTCACTTTCATGCTAGTAGGATTAGATCATGAAGCTATGTTATTTATAGTGTTTTTCTGTTTCTCTTGTCTTTCTTATGTAATCATTTATGCCTTTGCGATAGCTTTTCAAATATGATATTAGTATAGGAAGCATTTCTTATCAAGGTTTCCTTTGCTAGTTGATTTGGGTTTGTTTTTGTGCTAACCCTTCTTTTTGTGTCTTTTAGCTTTGTCTTTATTTTTCTTTTATTTTTTGCACCCTCGTGCATGTATGTTGAGTTAGAATCCTTGGCTTGGGGGCTCATGTCCCTAACTAAGAGATATTCTACCTCATTGCGATCCACTGGAATCTTTCTTTTCCTTTACCAAGAGTTTGCATTGAGTCCATACTCTTGCTAAAGTGGGGGTAAATGTATCATCAGAAAATGGAAGCACTTCCATTTAGGACTGGTTTAGCCCTCTAAGTAAGTGGTTTGGGGTCATGTCAAATGCCTTGAATGGGTCTTTGGCTTGGATCTGGCTTTTTCCCCTATTCTGCCCCATTTTCCACTTCCTTTCTGCATGTTTCTGGCATCCTACTCTATGAATATGAGGTTCTTGACTTTAGGGTCAAGGTCAACCTTTTGGATCAAGGTCGACCTCAACCCTGACCTAGGGTTTAAATTTTAGATTCTAAATTTTTTCGGATGTCAAGTTTTAGAAAGATTTATTTCTTGCTTCCAGGTCAGCTGTTTCGGGCTCCAAAATGGTAAAATCTTAAATGATATTTAGTTTAGGTCCACTTCCATGGGTATAGGCTTAATTGGAATTTATTTCTCCTATGTTGGCCTCTCTAGAAGTTTGTGCCCTAGACTAGTATAAAAGGAAGCCTTCTCCTCTCATTTCAATCCATCCTCCATGACTCAATCAAGGACAAGCAAGATCAATCAAGTGTGGAAGCCATCTCTCAAGCATTCAAGAAATCATCTAAATTCAAGCATTCAAGTTCTCCATTGAAGATAAAGGATTCAAGCATTTGAAGGGATTTGGTTCAAGCATTCAAGATTTATCATTCAAACCCTAGATCTATCCATCATGGTGGTGTGATCTTCCTTCAAGATCCTTTGTTCATGTTAGGGATCTATTCATTCTTCCCTCAAGGTGGGTTCCAAGCATACAATCATAGAGGTTTTTCTTTACATTTATTAGTGTTGAGTCCAAGCTTTCATATTAACATACTTGTTTACATTTCAAATACAATTTCATATCTATTGAATATCATAGCTTCGTTGTTAGATCTACTTCTACTACTTTCTAGCATTCTCTATTTTAATTATATTTGAAGGTTGATTCCAAACCAGGGTTTGACCAAGGCAAACCCCTCATCCAAATAGAAAAACCATTTTTCTTGTAGGAACAAGTGCGGAACAATGAATTACAAAAAAAAATTGGACACCCTTTTCGAAAAACTTTCAGGATCTACGAACAAAATTTCCATCGAAGTAGCACAGGTCAAGGTCAACATAAAGGGGTCAAGGTTGACCTTTATTTGGGTCAAGGTTGACCTTTCTCAAAAAAGAAAAAGATTTATGGGTTTTATCTGTCTATGTGTTTCCAAGCCAGATTCAGTTGAAGAATTTCTAGAAATTGAGTACAGACACTAGAAAATAGCAAATTCCAGATATGATACCTTTCAAGATAAGTGTTTATGTTTTATTAGTTTTATATGTCCACAACATTTTCCATCACACACAATACACACAACTACATAGATATAAAAATATCTATTTAGATATTTTTATATCTTACAACCAGTAGAAATCAAATCACCAAATCTCCCTAGTATCCTATAAACATATCCTTTGAACTCTACAAGATAACCTTTGTTATTCAATTGTGCAACACTCAACAAGTTATACCCTACACCTTATACCTAGTAAACATCATCACAATTTGTTTTTCTATTAAGTGTAATAGATCCAATTCCTTTTACTAAACAAAGAGATTTATTACCAAACCTTACTGATCCACCATCACATTCTTCTGACTTAGTGAACTTACTCCAATCACCGGTCATATGGTGTATTCATACACTGTCTATTACCCATTCTTCATCATGATCCATGCTAGAAATCAATTCTTTTTCACCATCTGCAAGAGGATTTTCTTTAACAATAATAAATGTAAATATGTCTTCATTATCCTCAAATTCCTCATCTGTAACTACCTCATCTAAAACAACAAAACAATTATTCTTTCTCTTTTCCTTGAATCTCTTAGGCTTATCCTTCTTATCACCATCAGGACACATGGCAGTAATGTGTCCAATCTTGTTACATGAAAAATAGTTTAAAGGTAGCTTACCCTTATAATTGTCGATTCCTCTAGGTAGTCTTCTAGAAAATAATGCTTCCAACTCATACTATCTATTCTCCTTTGACAAGATAGAATCATAATCATTAGAGATATCTGACATAGAAGAAGATTCATGATTAACTTCCTTTCCTTTCCTTGTAGGTGTAAGATACATAGATGCCTTGAATGCAACTTCAAGCCTTGGAATTCTATCATCCTAATTTTTAAGCTTGAAAGAAGTCAACTTTCCAATCAATGCATCAAGAGTGACAGGTGTATTTCCTAAAGGTATTAACTCCTAAATAGAAGAAAACCTAATGGAATAAAGAGGTAACAAGGTTCTTAATACTTTACTTACCACATCATCTTCTTCAATAGTTCCTCCAACACTTTTGATAGAAGCAACCACTTCCTTGATTCTTTGGCCATACATCTCAATGTTTTCACCTTCAACCATCCTCATCAAATTTTCCCTTCAGGCTGTAAACCTTAGCCTTTTTCACATACTTGTCTCCATGATATAGTAGCTTCAATTTCTCCCACACATCCTAGGTGGTTTCAAGATGTTGGATATCAAAAAACTCTACATCAGATAGTGTACTAGCAATGGTTTCCATAACTATAGTATTCTCTTGTTTTCTCTTAGCTGGTCTTCATTAAGAATCCTTGTAGGTACAACATACTTAGTAAAAACATGATTCCAATGCTGGTTACCCATACCTTTGAGATAAATTTTCATTCTACCACTCCACACTGAGTATTTTTCCCTTGTGAAATTAGGACATTCCTTCCTCATCATTCTCGGATCTTGACCTCAAGATGATAAGCTTCTCCACAAAGAGGACCAAAGCTCTAATACCAATTGTTAGTCCCAAAGGTCCAAGATTACTAAAAGGAGGGGTGAATCAATAATCTAAATATCTGATAATTTTCAACTTCTTTAACACTAAGATAACATTCATTGTTTTCTTGATTGATAAGCATATAAAACTTGAAACAAATAAACATCAACCACCATAAAGCATGAAACACATAACACACACATTTTTCATGTGGAAACCCAAAAGGGTGAAAACAATGTGTGAGATGAGACTCACAAATTTTTTACTCTTTTGAAGTACACCCTGTTAGGAGTTTACAAAAGACATTGTTAGGTTCCACCTAGTTATGGGATTTACCTCTAGCCCTGTTAGGAGATTTTCCCTATTATGAATATCCTTGTTAGAGGACTTCAAACACTAGATAAAGTGTCACCCTATTAAAGGATTTACAAATAAGATATGTTAGGATCTACCTAGTTAAGAGATTTAGCTTGATGTAACTGTTAGAATACAACAAGTAGATTGATCTAGAGAAAATATCAACTCCTTTACTTGATAAGATCCTCTAAAATGTATACATTCTATCCTCAGATATATTTTGAATACCTTGGCTTGACTACACCTTCACAATCATGATCTATACACAGAAATCTTCAATTTCATAATATAAATATCATTGATCAAGCCCTAAAATGTAACACTCACTTAACACCTCATCCAACACTTGAAATCACTATTCCAACCTTTGTGCCCAGAGAGATCTCTCCAAAACACATATCCCCATGTAAAAAACATCTTTACTTAACAAGTTAACCACATGATAGATACAAATAATTAATTTTATAAAGAATAGTCAAACACATTTTGACCAACAACCTTCATCTTGATAAAATGATCTACCTTGATCAATGTAATGATAAATTATCAACTTAAATAGACTGTAACATGTCAACATAATGGTTGTAACTCTAATTATTCATTGCCACATGATCACCGATCACCAACATAAAATCTATCATCGGTAACACAACAACATTGTCACCGATCACTAAAATAGCTTATGTAACCACAAAACATACTAATTGGTCAACCAAATCAGTTACAATTGTAATCATAAGCTCAACATAGAATAAAAAACATAATACTATGACTGCACCACCTGAATCACCATAGATTTGATAAACCAATCAAATCACTTATTTCTAGTCAAAGACTATTCTAATAGTTTCCCTATCACACTTCAATCACTCATAACTTACTCAAATCATACAACCAATAGTTGTGACCATGCAGTTAACATCCAGAGACATCTCCAAGTCTCCCTTAAGAATTGAGACTAGTGGAGCTACTTGAACCACATTGTTTATCCTTATCACGTACTTGGAAACACACTATTAACATTAGGTAAATACTTGACATCAATAACAAAAAACAACTAATCATCTCAATGATCAAATTTGTACCTTCATTGTACCATCATCAATTATAATGATAGCATCATATTTAAGGAAGATTTAAAATGTGTTGGGTTTACCAAAATGTAATGTGGTGAACTAGGATCTCTAAATGCATGAAATATAGCAATGTTATAATGTAAATGTATACAAATGAAATGCATACAAGTCAAATCTAGACATCCAAATCATATTTAAGGAATTTTAAATATGGATTAGGTCCGCCAAAATGTAATGTGGGGAAATAGGGTTTATTACTTTACATGAGAAATCTATGAAGCTTGGGCCTATTTCTGTTTTAATTATCTTCAGAAGGAAAATGATCCACTTGGTTCAAGGATTCTTGGGCACAATGTGAATTCATTAATCCTTTGTGGGGAGTTGAAAGGTGATTATTAAATTAGGAAAAATGAATGAAGAAGCCATGTCAAGATAAGGAAAAAAACATGACTTTCAACATGTACATGTAAATAGAAAAATTATAAACAAATTGTGGTAGAAGCTTTGGGAAGTACATACAATAACTAACTTGTGATCTAAATTTTGGGAAAAAAATGGAGGGAGAAAGTCAATTGGAGCAACCTACTCCGAGGAGTGAGTCAACTAGGGTGACATGCTCCCTACACTTTCTGATGAAATAACTTTAATACTGTAGATATCTAATCACTCAATCTATAACTTTTTTCATGCATCCACCACTTGTTCTTACATTGAGAAAATAAAAAAAATATTATTTAGAAAAGGGTTTACATAGGTCAAACCCAAATTTAGAATTAACATGAAATAGAAATAAAAATATAATTATGTTGATATGTAGCAAAGGCTAGATCTAAGAATTGATATGTCTTATACATTGTTGATTCTACGATCTTTAAATGTGATCATAAGTGTTGCAATAACATGACTCCATAAAACCTAAAATAAAAATCATGGACACATTCTTGCATGAAGGATTTTGAAGCTTTCCACAATGCTAGATTTATAGAATATGGTGGGATGAAATACCTTGAATTATTTAGAACTTGAATACTTGAACATGGATGTGATGATTGAATGAGGGACAAAAACTTGGTTTTATAACTCTCCCTAGTATTTCAGGTGTTAAAATCAAATCAAGCTAACATAAATTTAAAATTCTAGCTCAAACAAGCTAAGCATTAACTAGTTTGAATTTGAGCTCGAACATCAGGGATTCAGTCACCTAAGGTGACTTTCTCCTAGGAGTAGGTCACCTGAGGGGGTATTCTCCCTCCAATACGTGACCAAATTAGAACCGAGGTGCTAAATTTTAATACAAAATCAGTCAATGATGCCAAAATTAGGTACAATAGGCCATACCATGCCAAAATAGGACCTAATTAAGCAATAAATTATAGAGGGATGAAATTTACAATGCTAAAAAGGTCATATAAAATTATGGACCTAGGTTCATTAACCATACATCATCACATACATGAGTATTCAAAGATTCAATGAATGCATCACCAACTTCCTTCTCAAACTCAAAATTAGAATCAAATTTCTTATTTTTTCTCATTTTCTTTTCTATATTCCTTACGAATGTGTCTAGGCTTATCATAATTTCATCAAGTAAATTTGGACTTTCAAGAAAATTTTAATCTCCTCCTGGATTTGGATTTGTTACAGATCTCTTTCTTCTTTCCTTTTTTATTAGGTCTTCCATGAACAAGTGGGGCTTCCTTAGCACTGATGGACACTTTCCACCTCATCTCTTTAGAAACAAGAGAACCCACCATATCTTCAATATTAAAAATAATAGAAGTACAGATAATGGAAATAACAAGACAATGACACTGTAATACCCCTCTCATAGTTTAATTTTCTATAAGTCATGATGTTATTTATATTTATGGATTTACTGACCTCATACTTGCATGTGTATGGTTTGCATGTATTTTTTAATTTTCTATTGATGTGCCTGATGTGGTTAAGGGCCGAAGTCATAGTTAATTTTTTGTGAGATCCACATGATCAGTCAATCCCTTCCATTTCCTATTATATGTTTATACATGTATGTACATGCTCATCTTTTATGCAGGATTTCAAGTACCGGGTATCGACTTCCCTGAATTGCCAGGATGAGCGTGCCCAATCACATTATCTCAATGGTAAGAGTGGAGAGATATAATCCATGTATAAATCCCAACCTAAGCCATTTATTATCCTCAAATAGTGGACAAGTATCTTATCTTCTACCCTCTTAATTCATCAAGGTGATGTCATTCGTGAACCCTTTCTTTGACTTTGATTATTACTTTATGGGTTTGGTCCGATTTTCCTTTGTGTTTTTTGGTCAGGTGGCTTGATGTGACTTCTATGTTATTAATGCATTAAATATTTAACTAAGATTAATTATGAGATTAAAATAATTATATCTTATGAATATAAAAATATGAAATATCATTGATGATTTAAAAGACTTAATTAAAAGTCTAATTATGAAAATAAATGTTTAACTAAATATTAAATCTAAATTTAATGTTCAAATAATATAAATTGATAAATATTATCAAATTTCTTATTAAGTGATGCCAAAGATATTGATTATAATTAAAATATAATCATGCAATTATATGCACACTAGTTAAAAAGAATTGATTTATCAGTTCTAAATTAGAAGATTGAGTTAAGAGACTTAACTGAGGGATTAGTTATAATTCTTTTTAGTAAATTAATAAATTAAAATTTTATTATCAATTTGCATATTATTAATATGCTAAAAAAATAAAAAATCTTAAATTTACTTGAAATGGATCGACGGTGGGTGGTAGGTCTACAACGGTTAGGAAATTCAAAATGGATGACACAAAATCAGCCTTGGCGAATGATGTTCTCTACTCCATATAGAGGTGTAGGTAAAGGGAGGTTTCTGCATAATAGTTTTTCTTGGGGGAGAGAAGCTCAGGGATTTTGGAATAGGGGTTTTATTCTTCATCAGGGCCTGCATCACAGAGGAGCTCTAGATCAGTGGTTTAACCAAGGTAAATCCCAAAGAAAATGGACGGAGAAATAAAAGATGAATAATGAAGTGGATAACAAACATGTAGTTGATGATAGGAGTTGGAAAAATGACACTAGACCAAATGTCACTCGAAAAAATGGTTTTGGAAATTACAGTAATGGATGGAAATACCAAAGGGTTATTTCTTTTACAGAAATAGAAAAAAAGCTATAGCACCCTGATCAAGAGAATCAGTTTTAGGTAGGACCCTCTCTCAAAAGGCAATGGGAAAGTTTTTAGGATTTCTTCAATCCTTATAGAAAATAAGGAATGGATGGAAGAAAATTTTATTCTTGAGGAGAGAGCCTTTTTCTTTAAATGGTTAGGATATTGTAGGGCTTTAAGAAAGGCTATGGAGTGGTGTAAGGAATATTGGGGTAAAGACTTAGAGTTGAAATCATTGGTTGAAGGTTTCTTTTTAGGCATATTCCCTACTAGAGAAGATAAGGATGGAATTTTGAATCATGGACACTATTCTTTGGATGGAAAGGGTTTCTACATCAAAAATTGGACCCCAAATTTTGACTCACGGAAAGAAACCTTTTCTGAAATATCGGTATGGATAAATCTAAAATCCCTCACTTATGAATACTAGAATCATTTTACTTTAAAATGGATAGGAGATGAAGTGGGAAATTTTATTAAAGCAGAAGAAACATGTGATAGGGTAGACATGTCTATTTTTCCCATACTGCAGGTAAATATTAAAGACTATTTTCTAGTTTTAGATTATGTGGTGCTAGGATCTAACAAAGGATAATGGGTACAAAAACTCACCATTGATTTGGGTTTGAAGGAAGATGAAATGAAAGAGAACATTCAAATTTGAGGGAAAATGAAGGAGGTGGATGCTCAACTGGTGAAGGTTTTAGTAAGCTTAAAATCATAAAATTAAGAGTGGAATGGTGAAGCATAGATGATGCAACATTGGTTCAAAGATTCTCAATTGACTACTTATGAAGAACATAAAGGATGGGAGTTGGGAAAGGTTCTGACACAACCAAGGGTTGAAGAGAATAATTTAAATGGTTATGAAACTTCAACCCAAGGAGTATTGGAGACACCTTGGGATTGCCTTGGGGAAAAGGTGGTAAACACAAAGGCTTCTAATGAGGTTAACTTAGTTGAGAATGTTCTTGTTCTTGTAAAGGAAGTGGGAGTAGAAGGAGTAGGTTTTGAAAGAATTGAGGAGCCACACAAAAACACTGTATCAGATTCTTGGGAAGAGTTGGACCCATTGTAGAAAAAGTTTCATGTCTCAAGACCTATAAGTATAGCAAGGGGCTCAAATAATATAGGTGTTGTGGTCCCACAACCACACTCCCCTAATGGCCCTTATGGCCTCAGGGGCCCTCCTCCTGCTTTCTACTTGTCTCTCTTCTTGTTTTCTTTGGTTTTGTCCTTAGTTGTTTCAGTTTTAGGCCTTTTTGGCCTTGTCGCCCTTTCGCACTTTCAGATGTCCGAAAGTGCAAAAAGGCTGATGGAGCAAGTTGCATCTCAGATTTCGGGTCTTTTGGCTCTAATCCCCTTTTTAGACCTTTCAGAGGTTCAGAACCCCGGAGGTCTGACTCTCGCAAGGGAGTTAACCTTTTGGGTTTTTTAGCCTTTCAGAGGTTTGTCACCCCCAAAAAGGCTGAAAGGCCAACATACAGGGTGCTTACATTAGTCACCTGAGTAGGCTATAAAAGGGGTGAAGGGTTTTAAAACCCTCACTTTCATGCTCGCTCCTCCACCTCCAGCCGGTCTTGCTTGCCGCTCATCATTTTTTCACCCTCTCAATTTTCCTATCATTGCTGGTCATCTTCAAGTTTGTCATCTTCTAGGTTGGTGATCCTCCAACCATCTTTGTTTGTCTTTTGGGTCTTAGATTAGGGTCCTTGTTTTCAATCTTTTCGGCTTGTTTTAGTTTTAGAAGTTTGTGTCTTTTCAGCCTTTTCGGCCTTGTCCTTAGGTCTAGGTTGTTTAAAGTCAGCCTTTTGGGCCTTGGGGATTGTCAAGGTACTCACCTTGCATCCCCATGATGAGTTTGTGGTCAAACTCATTATCGGACTCATTTTTGAGTTTGATCGAGAAAACCCTAGTTTGAGACTTTTGGGGTCCGAAACCTTCAGGCACCTTGCAACAAATTCTCCCAAGTGCTAACACCTTTCGGTGTTTTGGTGTTGTTACACACTGAAACATCCATACCTCCGAAGCACTGAAAGTAAGGTCCTACCCCAAAGTGCATCTTTGGTTCTTTTTTCATCCATTTCGGGCTTATCACATGTCGAAGATTCCTCTATTCCTGTATCACTAAGAGTTTGTTCCAAGTGACGCTCGGCCTTTTTAGTGTTATTAGCCTTTTTGGCCTCTGAAAGGTTTTCTACCTCCATCTTGCCGAAAGGGCCAATAAGTAGTCAGGTATTAAGAAGCCTCCTTTTTCGCCCTTTTCATCCTTTCAGAGGTTCGGTACCTCTGAAAGTCCGAAAGGCTGAAATCACTTTTATGGCCCATTTTTTAGCTTAAATTTTAGTAATGTACTTTTCTTTCTAAATTTTTCCTCCCACTATGTTTCTGATTTGTGTCTTGTGCTCTCTATAGGTATGGCCGAAAAGGTAGTGGCATCACCAGCGATGAAGTATCAATTCAAAGGTTATCACCCACCATCCAAAGTGACAAACCTACATGAAAGAATAACCGATACAGACATTGGGAATGTAAGTTGGAATGAGTACCTGAATAAGTGTGCTCAACCAGTGGGATGCTTAGAGGACTGCATTTTATTAGTCCACTACTCTCTAGTGAATGTGGTAGCGCACCCAGTTTCCATCCAATCGACAAAATTGATCAATACACTGGCCAATAACTACGTGCCAGATGAGTGCATGGTCAAGAATAGTGTTGGAGAGGTGGTCCTGGACCTGAGGCCTGACAACATTGAAGATGTTTTCCATCTGCCCAAAGGGTTAGATAAGTTCTTCAATTTCAACATCAATAAGGGAATGGAATTCTACAACAAGGACATACAAAGGGCTCACAACATTGTTAACAATGAGTACCTGATGCAACCATTTCCAAAGAATAGATTGGATAGAATTGATATGAGAAGAGGGTATATGAAAGAAGATATCCAAACAACCATAATAATGATCAGCAGGGTGTACGAGCTGCCTAATTCCCATCAACTGGAGCCTTGGATGATTTTCCTAATCCAAAAGATAAAAGAAAGGAAAGCAAGGTTTGATTGGGCTGCCATCCTGAGTGACCAATTGGATTAACAACTGATTCAGGTGAAGATAGACCCCCATTTCTACATGACATCTTATGTCATGTACTTACTAGCCGCTAGGGCAGTTTACCTAGGTTTAATCAAAGTTGGAGCCATCGGAGAACAAATTACATGGCTGTTCACCTCTATACCCTCAATTGGTGAGGAAATATTTCTACACTCACAATAGCCCAAACTTCAGAATAGTCAATGATGCCTTCATTTTTGTGATCATACGCTCCATTGAGGGAGACTATGCCAAAAGGATACCAATAGAAGCAATGACTAAAGTAAAGGCCATTGGGGTGTTCTATATACAATTCTAGACATTCATGTACATTCAGGTGGTAGGAAGCACCTTGGCACCCAAAAAGTTACCAAGATACCCTCCTGGTAGGGTAGTTCTCCTGGAAATAGCAAGGCAGTTATCTGATGCCCATGAGCACATCAAGCACAAGAAGAAGCATTGCTGGGATTTTCCTATTTCCATGAGCCCCCACTGTGTACTAGACATGAAAGTTTGTAAGTCTTTGACTGGAGAATGGGATGAATTCCCATTGTCAACCTACAATCTACTGAGGCCGCAATTTGAACCCATTGGTACCTATAGCCACATAATGGGAAGACACTACGTTCATGAGCTACATATTGAAGACCATTGGGCTAATTGTTTGGATGATTATGAGGTAAGAGTTCATGACTATTGCCAGATGAGTCTGGAGCTAGCACAGGGTGCCCTTTCATTGAGAATTTTGTAGAAGGTGGTAGATGCTGACTCAGACAAAATTATGGATTCTATATATAACACACACAAGGTGTACATAAAAGCTATCCTGAATGCAGAGGTAGATCAAGATGAGAATGATAGAATGGATTTTAGATCCTGGCATGTGATTAAGTTGACTAAATCTTGGATTGCTCATCCTTTCCCAATGCAACCGCTCACCATGAAGAAACTCCTAGAGAAACCCTCTTGAGAAAAGAAGAAGGGAGAAAAGAGGTTGCTCCTCTGAAGCCAAAAATTGTGTATCGGCATGGGTGCCTCACTACATGTGGTCTTGCCACACATTCTAAGAAAGTAAAAACCATGATGACTGGAAGTATTGCACTTCCAGAAGCACCTTCACCTAGTGACCATGATTCTCCAAGCTCGGGGAAGAGGACAAAATTCAAGATCATAGGGCCCAAGCCATTTGGAGTGATCAAGGGTCATGTGTACAAGAGAAAGAGAGGCTCAACACCCAAGAAAATGGATACCCTAGTGGAGGATGATGAAGATGAATTGGATGAAGTTCCCCTTATTAGGAGGACCCGATCTGTGGGATTCTTGAAGAAAAGGAGGATAATGGATGATGATCCTAAGGATGCTAAGGGGGCTACACAAGGAGAGCCAATAAATCTAGATGCCCTCAGGGATGATGAATTCAACATCATAGATTTTTCAAGATTGCATGGCTTCAAGGAATTTGAGCAACATGCTCCTATAAGGTTTACAAGTCTTTTTAGTGGCATGGGAGAGGGTCTACATGGACAAGATGATGTGGAGATAACCAAAGCCCAGAAGGAAACTATAGAGCTAGAAAATGACTCTTCTATTGGGGTCACCTTAGAAGAAGATGTAGCTATGCAGGTCCCATTGGATTCATCTATTCCACCTCCACCTCCACCTAGGCCTTCAACTCCTCCTATAGCTCCACTTCAAGAGCCTCCCACTACCCCACTTTCCACTCCAGTGCAAAGCACTCTATTGCCTCAACAACCTTCTTCATCCCATGTTCCCATTTCAACTCCACCTCCAATAGCCCATTCAACCACTCCCCTTGTATCTCCTATGCCTCCCCCACTCAATATTCCTCCCCAAGTTCATGTGCCCTTACCACAGGTCCACAGTGAAACAGTGCCTCAGAGCTCGAAGGAGCTGAAGAAAGAAGCAGAAGTCATTGGCAGAGAGAAAATGGAAGAAGTTCATATAGGATCTAAGGATCCAGATGAAAAGGGAGAATCAAAGGTAGAAGAGGAGCCACATACTGAAGAAGAGAAGCCACAAATAGACACTAAGGAACAAATGACTGATGAACAACAGACTGCTGATGAGGAGGAGCATGAACAAGACACTGGGAATGAACAGGAAATAGGAGAAGAAGAAAAAAGTCAAGAGGAAATAAGGATAGAATGCCTAGCAACTTCTTCCACATTGGCTACTCTTTATGAGCCATTGAATGTGTTCTCAAAGCCCACATGGTTCACTAAGGAGGTACAACTAAGAGTCAGGATGTACACAGATGATGAGGTTAAGATGACCACAGTAGGGCATACTTTCCATCAAACAACACCAATTCCCCAAGAAAGGACAATGTCTTATGTCACTCAAGACCAAGTGGGAAGATGGAAAGTGTAGGTGGCTATTCCTACAATGGATGTCAACACAAATGAGATCACTCCAGATGACTATGTGTTGGAGGAGGTAGATTTGGGGGAGCTCACCAGAGAAGGTAGCAAAACCTTGGCTACATTGGGATTGAAGCATGCTTTAGGCTTCATGGATAAAGATGAAGAGAGGATGAAGGCTTTGGTAGAGCAGAATGAGGCTATGAAGAAATTCATTTTGAAAATAGCAGGTCCAATTGACCTAGATAACCCCGAGGCCTCATTATAGACAATTTTGGAGAAGAAGGGGGAAGTAAATACAAACATTCCACATTATTTTGTACAGGCTTGTGCTGAGTGGAAGCTTGATTTTTAGTAGTTCACTAGCTTGTCCCTTAGGAGGATCCTAAGGCCCTTCTAGAACATTTTGGCAAGAATAACCTCCTTGTTGGAAATTATGAGTGAGGAAAATGGTGTAGAGGAGACCATCCTTAACTGGCAAAAGGTGTTGGATGAGCTGACAAGGATAAGAAAGTAGTGCTTCCAGGTATTGATGAAGATATATGAAGGATTGGAATTGGATAATTTTGAAAAATGGATCCAAGAGATAGCAACAACATTGGCCATATTCAAAAAGGTTCTCAAGAGGTTGAACAAGAGAAGGGATGATAGCACACTTTTTGCAAAGGAGCTGCAAGAGTTCTTTGAAGGCTTGGATCTAGATTTGTTTGATGAAGATGATGATAAGACTATGCATTTAGTGAATGACATCATCAATCAATACCTAGACATATTCTAAGGGGTGAAGACTAAAGAAGATCTCCAGCAAATGTTCTACTAGAAGGAGGAAATTCAAAAAATGCTATCTTGTGAAGAAGAAATAAAAGCTTTTGCACAGGAACTGACCAACTTCCAAGATAGGTAGTAAGAGATCCTTCAAGGACTTAAGATGGTGGAATTTGATGAGGTGCTGGAGATAGTGGATAGGTTCAAGAAAGCACATCCAGAATTGCCTCCCAGCTAGTAAGCCTCTAGTCTAAGATTTGCCAAATTTTGTATACATAAAATCCAGTTTTGACACAACCATTTTTGCAGAGCCAAAATTTTGGCATTTCGGCCATGTGGGTTTTTTGGCCTCCAACAAGTTCGCAAGTCCTAAATTTTGGAGATGAAGGACTTAGTACTTAGTCAATTTTGGGTCTTGAGTTTTTCGGACCAACTGTCAGGATTTGGGCATTTTTTGGCATGTCTGAAAGTTAACTCCAGTTATCCTAGAGTTCACTTTCCAATCATCTAGGCTTCCTTTTTGGGATTTTTTGTGCATGATTTTGGGATCTCTTCCAGTTGGGTCCACATGGAGAAGCTAGAGCCAAAGATCAAGGGCAAAAACATGAAGATTATCAAGAGCATGCACAAGTTCTAGCTCCCCTTTTGAGTTGTTTAATGCTTGATTTATTCAAATCTTTGTAATGCATGAGGATTAATTCCATGCTAGGATAGTTTAGCTAAGCTTTAGAAGTAGTTTCTTTAATACAAGCTTTAGTTTAGATTTACTTTCAAGTTTTAGTTGCAGTGAAACCCTAGCTATGAAAATAAGAGCAAAGCTCTATAAATAGTAATAAAATGATGTAATGAGGGTCGATTTGATCATTAATATAACATATACAGTTGGTGCTTCACTCATGGTGTGATTTATCTACTATCTATGCGAAATTTGTGAATGTGTGAATTGCTCATTCTTTATTTCAAAGAGCCAATTGGTTGTATAATGGTTTTAAGTCTATGATCTTTTAGTTTGGTGTTTGCTAGTATTGTGTTGCTGTGTTGTGATGAATTTATGAGGAGGTCATTCTTTGGTGCTTGAAGATTAACTTGTCTCACGTGTGCACACGTCTGGGGTGGCTTCATGATTTGATGATTTTTGGCTTATCATACATCTGCATTTGTTCAAATCTGTTGATGATTGCATCCATTCAACTAAAGATTGTGACATGATCTGATCTGTGTTTTGTGGGTTTCTTCATCTTCTTGGTTATTTAATTCGTATGGTGGTGTGATGATAGCATATATCCATAAGATTTATTTTCAGCAATTTCATTTAAAATCTCTTGTTACCTTATATCTTCTAACCCTCCTTGCAAGTTACTTTCAATAGATTAATTAAATTAGCGTTGCTTTCATTCTTAAATCTGAAAATCATATCAAAAAAGAGAGAACTTTTGGTTTCCTAAAGTTTGTTTTGCAGTTTCCCTTGAGAGAAGTACAAGCAAAGGCCTCCTTGTTAAAAAATCACATTTGTGTTCTGTTGAGCTATCCAAGCAGTTGAGACCTAGCCAGAAGGAACCTTGAGATTGATTCCATTAGTCTTCCAAGAGGGGAAGTTTCTCATGCAAATTATTAGCCATTGTCTTCATGTAAAAATGACGCTCAATAGTAGGTATGGGAAATACTCTCTCATCCTCACATTTAAGAGGAGAGGAGCTACCTCCTTTTGATAAAGATTTGGAAAATCTCACCTATAAGAAATCTAAATTATTCTTCATAGAGTTTGGGGGATATTGGTGATATTGATTTGGGTTTAGTTTTAGAATATGTTTCATAGGAGGAGGATGGGGGCTTGGATGATCTAGGTATGTTTGAAAACCCAAGGATACTAGAAAAGAGAACACTGACTCAATTGGGATCAAAGAACCTTAAACCAAAAATAGGGAAGAAAAAGAGGTTGATGAACTACAACTAATTTGAATAAACTATATGACTTGAAGATCTATGATTTAAGATCACCGAGTTGCTGATTAGATATGTAAGATGATTAAATCAATAATATGTTGTCATTGATGTCAACTAGTTTTGACAATACTTATCTTGTAAGTTACTATACCCAAACATCTATAGAAAGAAGAAGAAAAGAGATGAAGAACATATATATCTACATGAGGAAGATGGAGATGACATATAAGGATAAGGAACACATTGGGTAACTTATGGATGAGTCTATGACCTTATGTTATTGACTTGATTATGTTGCATTCATCTATGATGAAGGATAGAGAAAAATGCACAAAGTAGTGTGGTCGGTTAAAGAAGCATTTCAGTATGCATCAATGTAGAGTAGTGTATACTGAGCATAGTATAAACTAAGCTTTTGTTCACCGACACATTTCTTTGTTAATCGAGCAGGAGAAAAGAACTAAATGACTAGTTTAGCCAATGGAAGTTGATGAGCTGGAAAGTGTTATGATTATGAGGATGAAGATAATGTTTTTTATGAAGATCGATGGATAACATAATTCAAAGAATATCTAAGGGATTGAAATAAAATGTGTTACTGACACATTAGCCAAGGAAGGTTTAAGCGAAAAAATCAACAAAGGAGATTAAGCGGCAAAATATGATGCATGGAATTAAAACGGTTTACTTGTCTATTTAAGAGACTAGGATTTCATGATGAAATCATGCCAAAAGAAGGAGACTACAGAGATATTGTGTGAAAAAGCCTCATGCATGCCTGATTAGACTGGTTAAGGAGAACCAAACTATAGAGATTATCGAGTGTCAGAAAGCTATAACTAAGTGACAATAAGTTACTAAATATTGATTGAAATAGAATTGATATATTGATCAGAGGATTTCAATGAGCTTAACATAGATCTGATAATCTACAATTGAAGTTGTGTTGTGATCAGATCACCTACTGTTACATTTTAACCATTGTAAATAGATAAATCTCTTAACAGAGTGGACTAGAAAGTCTTGTATTGTCATTCATAGAGTGTACATTTGTTATCCTATCAACCCCATAGAGAATGTTGGTTGGATGATAACGGTTGGTCTAAAATCCTCTAACAAGGTCACACCTCATAGTATGTTTGTAACCTTTAATAAGGTTGGGTCTTCACCAACCTCACTTCAGAAGAGTGAATAATTTTTTGGGTTTCCGGTCCCATGTGGTTTTTCCCTTTACAGGGTTTCCATGTTAAATCTCTTGTGTTATGTGTTGACTATGATGATTGTTTATTATCATAATTTACATGTTGCATATTGGATTTGATTGGTAATAACTATATGTTATTAACTAGTAATTGATAAAAGCATAGACATAATACTATTTTATTTTACTGAGCTGCAGAAGTTTTATTAAATTGTTTTTGGATATACATTTTGTGATTGGGACTGTGGATAACTGATTCACCCCCCTCTTAGTTATTCTAACAATTGGTATCAAAGCGTTGGTTGATTGGAATAGAGTTTTAAGGACTTCAATAAAAAGATCTCAAAATGTATAAGAGGGAAGTGCCAAAGCTGAACAAGGATAACTTCACAGTATGGCAAAGCCGAATGAAGCTGCATGTATCTGGAATTGGGAATTCCACCCTCACACTAATGGAGAATGGCTACATTGCACCACCCACTAGTCCCTTTATCCTTGATCAACTAAGAGATAGGCATGAACATAATGTTACTATGATGGAGATTGCTACTACCTATACAGATGTGAAATTTGAAGATATTAAAAATTGCACTACTGCTAAAGATATATGGGATAAACTTGCTCAAGTTTACAATGGTGATGTGAATGTCAAAAGAGCTAGAGCTAAAAGCTTAAGGGGAAGATTTGATGATATGAAGATGAAGGAAGGAGAAAATATTGTGCAGTACACAAATAGACTAAAAGAGGTAGTCCATGCTATTAGAGCATTTGATGGTGTTATTAATGAAGAGACAATGGTAAGTAAAGTTCTCAGAACCTTATTGTTGGTTTATGCAATCAGAATATCTGCAATTCATGAAACTACGTCTGCATCTGGTAACAACCTTGCTCTTGATAATCTGATTGGTAAGCTTACAAGCTTTGAACTTGACAACTTTGATAATAGTGTTGTGCCATCTATTGAATATGCTTTTATGTCTTCTCTAAAGATTGGTAAGTCTAGTAGTAGAAATAAGAATGATGATAGTGATAGCAATACTAATGATGAGCTTGATGAACTTGAAGCTCTTATGGCTAGAAGGTCACCCAAAGGTAAAGGAAGATATAGAGGTAAATTACCTTTAGCATGCTTTAACTATAAAGAGGTTGGTCATAATGCTGCTAGATGTCCACACAAGAAAGATGATGACAGGAACAAAGAATGATCTGGTGAAGGAAGCTATGGGAGAAGAGGCAACAAAAGTTACTGACACTACAAAAAAGACAACCGAGACAATAATGATAAAGGCAAGAAGGTGTACTACATTGCAGAAGAAGATGTCACTGATACTGATAGTGATGAAGATGTGGAGGTAGTATTTGTTGCAATGAAGGATGACTCAGAGGAAGATGAAAGGTATGTAGAGACAAGACTTATCTCCAAGGTTAATAAAAATGATACATGGATCATAGATAGTGGCTGTGCACATCACATGACTGGCAATGAAGAAAAATTTGATCATCTTGAAGAACACAATGGAGGATCTATTAGAATGGGTAATGATGCACCTTGTATGGTTAGAGGAAAAGGATCCCTGATGATAAATGATAAAATTAGATGTGACAATGCTTATTGGGTAAAAGGTCTAAACTATAATTTTCTAAGTGTGGCCCAACTAAACAATTTAGGCCACCAAGTTGCTTTTGAGAGAAAGAAAGTGAAGATATTTGATGATGGAGGAAGACTTAGTGGAACTGGAACACAATCGAGAGGTAATTTATTTTATCTTGATAATGACCAGTCTTCTTGTTTAATGATAAAAAATGAAGATGCATGGTTGTGGCATAAGAGGTTATGTCATGTGAATCAGTAAAAAGAAAAAGGTTAGAGGTCTGCCTAACTTATCTAAGCCTGATCATGTTATGTGTCATGAATGTCAAAAAGGTAAAATGACAAAATCTAGTTTCAAAAGCAAAGATTACTCAACAAAGAAATTACTTGAGTTAGTGCATACCGACCTATGTGGTCCTATGAGAACTCAAAGTTACTATGGAGATAGATGTTTTATTATTTTTGTTGATGATTATACTAGATTAATGATAGTCATGTTCTTGAAGGAAAAATCAGATGCATTTAAGATGTTCAAGTGGTATAAAGAAAATGTTGAGAAAGAGACTGGTAAAGAATTGAAATGCTTAAGATCTGATCAAGGTGGTGAATTTATTTCTGATGAATTTAATAACTTTTGTAATGAGCATGGTATTAAAAGACCGGTCTCTGCACTGAGGACACCACAACAAAATGGAATAGATGAAAGAAGAATAGGTCAATAGTTGACTGGGCAAGAACAATGTTACAAAAGAATGTGTCTTAGACATACTGGAGAGAAGCAGTCAGCACAAATTTTTATGTTCTAAACCGAGTACAACTAAAGGACACTAATAAGACACCCTATGAGTTATGGTTTGGTCAGAAACCCACTGTAATTTATTTCAGGATTTTTGGAAGTAAATTCTTTATTCTGAAAGATGAAAGAAATGGGAAGTTTGACTCAAAAGGTGATGAAGGGATATTTTTGGGATATTCCAGTAAATGTTAAGCATACAAATGTCTTAATAAAGTACCCAATAAAATGATTGAAAGTACTAATGTTCAGGTTGATGAGTTTGGTGATAAGAATGTAGAGGAAATCATAAAGGAACCAGAAGACTATAGTAGATTTAGCTACATTAAATAGCCAAAGTACCTACTGATGCCGCAGACAGTGACAACCAGTCAACAGGAAAACAATACTGAGGAACAGGAAAAAGAAACTAACAAGCATGAAGCATCTATCGAGAAAGTGAATGAACCTGCATAGGATAAATAAGAAATAAGAGATCAGATACTAGCAAGATTTGTCAGAAGACATCATCCTGAGACACAAATCATTAGAGACAAACAAGCTAGCATGCAAACTAGAAGTAAAGCAAGACAAGGTACATGTCTAGTTTGTGAATACGAATTGAAGAATGTAAAAGTTGCATTAGAAAATGATGAATGGGTTAATGTAATGAAAGAGGAAATAGAACAAATAGAGAAGAACAAAACCTAGAGTTTAGTACCCAGACCTAAGGACAAGAATGTTATCGGTACTAAGTGGATATTCAGAAACAAGCTTAATGAGAATGGACAAGTAACAAGGAACAAAGATAGGTTAGTATGCAAGAGATATGCACAAGAGGAAGGAATAAATTATGGTGAGACTTTTGCACCTATTGCTAGATTAGGAGTCAGAATGTTACTTGCATATGCTACACACAAAAAGTTCAAAGTTTACCAAATGGATGTTAAATCTTCTTTTTTGAATGGGATACTTGAAGAAGAAGTCTACATACAACAACCTGAAGGGTTCGTTGATCCAGAAAACAAAGATATGGTATTTAGATTACATAAAGGTTTATATGGTTTAAAGCAAGCACCGAGAGCCTGTTATGAGAGGCTGCATAACTATTCGCTGAGTATTGGATTTTTTAGAACAAGTGAGAACAATAATCTGTACATGAAAGGAAATTTTGATGATACTATCTTGATTGCTAAGATATTTGTGGATGACATAATATTTGGAGGACAAGATCATATTTTTAAGTCATTTGCTGATGAAATGAAAAGTGAATTTTAAATGTCTATGTTTGGAGAGATTAAGTTCTTTCTAGGCTTATAAGTGATTCAACAAAATGATGGTATATTCATCACACAATCTAAATACATAAAGGAAGTATTGAAGACATTTGGCATGGAAGATGCTAAACCTATGGGAACACCGATGGCTACTGGATGTAAACTAACTAAAGAAGATGGTACTATTGAGGTAAACCAAACATTGTACTGATCCATGATTGGTAAGTTAATGTATGTAGTTCACAGTAGACCTGATATAGCACATATTGTTGGAATAGTTGCTAGATTTTTTGCAAAACCTAGAGAGTCACACATGGTTGCTACAAAGAGAATCTTAAGATACCTGAAGAAAACTAAAGATTATGGACTATGGTGTCCTAAGAAAAGGCATGTTTGAACTGAAGGTATACACCGATGCTGATTGGGTTGGAAATGTGGATGACAGAAAGAGTACCACTGAAGGAGCATTCTTCTTTGGCGAAAGACTTGTTACATGGACAAGTAAGAAATAGTCTTGCATTTCCTACTCTACATCTAAAGCAGAGTATATTGTTGTTGCTACTAACTATTCAAATATTGCATATAGCAAGCAAGTGTTGGAAGGTATGAATGAGGTAATCACTGAGCCAGTGATTATATATTGTGACAACACTAGTGCTATTAATATTTCAAAGAATCCAATGATGCACTCTAAAATAAAGCATGTATCTATTAAGTATCACTACTTAAGGGAACAAGTACAAAAGAAGCAAGTGAAGCGAGAATTTGTTACATCAAAAGAACAACTTGCTGACATATTTAAAAAGCCTCTACTGAAGGATACATATGAATACTTGAGGACTAGACTTGGGGTTTGTCCTCTGTTTACTAGTCACTAAGGTGATTTGGAGGTTGCATCAGCCTAATCTTATCAGAAGATCATACATGTTGATGCAGCAGAGTTCACACTTTGGACTTCTATCTAAGGTTTTGAAAGGATGACGTACTGGAATAGATTTTCACATCAGTATACCAAGATATAGAGAATGCACTAGACAACAGATAGTTACATGGCTACTACAGAGCTGTATGTTTTTATGTCTCTTTGGCATTGTTGTCAAAGGGAGAGAGATCAATATGAATAATATGAAGGCAAAGACAAAGGGAGAGAGATACAAAAAAAGGAGAGCATTGAAGATCAGTTATTAAGAACAGAAGAAAACCTGTGAGCTGAAAAGATCATATCTGCAAAAGTTAGTCTGCACTTGCAAATGCTTTTATGTAACATAGTGATTAAACATATTAAGCTAGAGAGAGCTTGTACCGAGTTACAAAATTTGTTGATAGAGTTGTAGAGTATATGTTTGGTATGTGTATGACATATTTCATATTGCTTGTGTTGCCATCAATGCCAAAGGGAGAGATTGATGAACTACAACTGATTTGAATAAACTGTATGACTTGAAGATCTGTGATTTAAGATCACTGAGTTGCTGATTAGATATATAAGATGATTAAATTAGTAATATGTTGTCATTGATGTCAACTAGTTTTGACAATACTTATCTTGTAAGTTACTATACCCAAACATCTGTAGAAAGAAGAAGAAAAGAGATGAAGAATAGATATATCTACATGAGGAAGATGGAGGTGACAGATAAGGATAAGGAACACATTGGGTAACTTATGGATGATTCTATGACCTTATGTTATCAACTTGATTATGTTGCATTCATCTATGATGAAGGATAGAGAAAAATGCACAAAGTAGTGTGGTCAATTAAAGAAGCATTTCAGTATACACCGATGCAGAGTAGTGTATACTGAGCATAGTATAAACTGAGCTTGTGTTCACTGACGCATTTCTTTGTTAACCAAGTAGGAGAAAAGAACTAAATGACTAGTTTAGCTGATAGAAGTTGATGAGTTGGAAAGTTTTATGATTATGAGGATGAAGATAATGTTTGTTACAAAGATCGATGTCTAACATAATTTGAAGAAGATCTAAGGGATTGAAATAAAACGTGTTACTGACAAATCAGTCGAGGAAGGTTTAAGTGGCAAAATCAACAAAGGATATTAAGTGGAAAAATATAATGAATGGAATTAAATTTGTTTACTTGTCTATTTAAGAGACTAGGATTTGATGATGAAATCATGCCAGAAGGAGATTGCAGAGATATCATGTGAACAAGCTTCATGCATGCCTGATCAGACTGGTTAAGGAGAACTGAATTGTAAAGATTAACGAGCGTTAGAAAGCTATAACCGAGAGACAGTAAGTTACTAAATATTGATTGAAATAGAATTGATATATTGATCAGAGGATTTGAATGAGCTTAACATAGATATGATAATCTACAATTGAAGTTGTGTTGTGATCAGATCACCTGTTGCTACATTTTAACCATTGTGAATAGATAAATCTCTTAATAGAGTGGACTAGAAAGTCTTGTAATGTCATTCATAGAGTGTACATTTGTTATCCTATCAACCCCATAGTGAATGTTGGTTGGACAATAATGGTTGGTCTAAAATCCTCTAACAAGGTCACACCTCATAGTGTGTTTGTAACCTTTAATAGGGTTGGGTCTTCACCGACCTCACTTCAGAAGAGTGAACAATTTTTTGGGTTGCCGGTCCCAAGTGGTTTTTCCCTTTACAGGGTTTCCACATTAAATCTCTTGTGTTATGTGTTGACTGTGATGATTTTTTTTTATCATACTTTACATGTTGCATATTGGATTTGATCGGTAAGAACTATATGTTATTAACTGGTAATCGGTAAAAGTACAGACAAAATAATATTTTATGTTACCGAGTTGCAGAAGTTTTAGTAAATTGTTTTTGGATATACATTTTGTGATTGGCACTATGGATAACTGATTCACCCCCCTCCCAGTTATTCTAATAGAGAGGTCCTAAGTTTGTACATGTCAAGCTTAATTTGTTAGGCAGTGCTGTAGATCAATCAAAACTATTGAGATTGGAAAAAGGCTATACCTTTTCCTAGGAGAAATGAAAACCTTATCATGGAATGTCAAGGGTTACAATGCCCCTGACAAAGTTTGTTTGATCTAGAGATGTTTAGATCAAATGAAACTTGATGTGGTATTCTTGCAAGAAACAAAACTTTAAATGGAGGATTTCCAAAGCTTTAAAAATAGATTTAAGAGGTGGGAAGGTGGTTTTATGGATGCTCAAGGAACATTAGGTGGATTAGGGGTGCTATGGAACCCAAAGGTGATTGATGTTACTATTAAAAAACAAGACCAACACTGACAACTTATTAAGGTAAGGTCAAAGAAACTTGGATCTGTAATGTTCTTTATTAATGTTTATGGTCCAAATGATAGAAATAGTAAGAAAATTTTATGAAAAACTTTATCTAATATTATTGAGAGACTAGATAAGGAATTTATTTTGATAACTGGGGACTTCAATGCAATTCTAAGATGAGAGGATAAAAAAAGGAGGCAAGGGTTGGGCCAGTCATAGTCAAGTGGACTTTGGTTCATTTGTGGAGAATAATGGTCTTTTTGAGGTTCCCTTTAAAAAGGGGGAATTCACTTGGACAAATAGAAGAACTGGTTTCCTTAACATTGTAGAAAAATTAGACAAATTTTTTTTGGTGAGATCATGGATGAATGCTGAATGGCTCTCAGAGACTAAAATAATTCTTGTAGTGGTTCTGATCAGTATCCAATAAGCTTGCAGTTTCAAGTGGACCAAGCTCCCATGAGATGTCCTTTCAAGTTTGAAAAGATGTTGTTAAGGGCTAAAGGTTTGGAGGATCTGTTAGCTGGCTAGTGGATGGAGGCTCCAGTAAGAAAATGAAATTTGTATTTTATTTTCTTTAAGAAATTGCAATATATTAAGGAAAATTTAAAAGGATGGAACAAATATCATTTTGGAAATATTTTTTAGGAGAAAGTAAGGTTGGAACAAGATTTGGAGAATCTGAATAATAGAATTCTTGAAAATGGTTTAGGGGAAATGGAGCTTCTTGAGGAAACACTCTTAAGGAAAGAATATAATGAAATTTTAGCAAGGGATGAAATGTTTTGGAAATAAAAATCGAGGGAAACTTGGCTTTGAAAAGGGGATAGGAATACTACATTTTTCCATAATTCAGTGAAATGTTGTAGAGTTTCAAATAAAATATTTTTTATCAGAAATGCTTCAAGAGATATCTTAGAGGATGCAGAGTTGATTTTCAAGGAAGTGGTACATTTTTTCAACTAAGAGATCGGCAATCTCAGCCTCAGAAGAGGAGATTCTGGAGGGTTTGGAGGTTATTCCTAGCATGGTTACTGATGAACAAAATAAGGACTTAATGGTTGAAGCCTCTTTAAAATAAGGTAAAGAAGCTTTATTCAGTATGGGGGAGATAAAGCCCCAGGACTAGATGGTTTTCCAACACTTTTTTTCCAAAAATTCTGGCATATTTTTTCCAAAGACATTAGAGATGTGGTTGATGAATCCAGAAGAGGTGATTTTATCCTTAAGGATTTTAACAACACCTTTATTGCACTATTCCCCAAAAAGGGAAAGGTGGTGACCTTTGGTGATTTTAGACCCACAACTTTGTGCAACACTATTTATAAGATTATCAAAAAGGTCATGGGAAACTATCTCAAGAAAGTCCTTCCTTTTATTATCTCTGAAGAACATAGTGGGTTTGCCCCGAGAAGATCAATTTATGAAGGCATAATAATTTCTCATGAGGTGGTGCATTCCATAAGGCAATCAAAAGTAAGCAAAATGATGATAAAATAAGATATCAAGAAAGCATATGATGAGGTGGACAGGGAATTCCTTTTGAAGGTGCTTCAAAAATTTGGTTTTAGTAAGGAATGGCTCTTACGGATTGAAAGTTGCATTAGTTCTCCCCATTTCTCATTAATAGTTAATGGCATCCCCCAAGGTTTTTTTGAAACCGAGAAAGGTATATGACAAGGTGATACCCTTTCCTTTTCATCATTTTAGCAGAGGTGTTAGGGAGACTTATTAAAAAGGCCTATGCAAGGGGAAAATGGAGGGGGGTCAAAATTGTAGGGGATTTAGATGCTTTAACACATTTATAGTTTGTGGATGATACTTTTTTGGCAGGGGATACATCTGAAAGAGAAGCTAAAACTATTAATATAACCTTACAAAGATATGGTAAAGTTTATGGGAAATTTATAAATTGGAGTAAATTTGAGATTTTTTTCTTTAATACTCCACAGTCTCTCTAGGTAAAAATTTGTAAGGTTTTAAATATGAGGGAAGGCTCTCTGCCAAGAAAATATTTGGGGGTCCCCTTTTTCAAAGGTGTCAATAAAAGTGAGCTATGGAAAGGATTGGTGGAAAAAGTGTGCAAGAGCATGGAATGTTGGAAAGGTAAATAGATATCTTCTGCCGATGAAATTCTAATGCTTCAAACTATGGTCTCATCTATCCCTATCTTTTCCATGATGTGATTAGATATTCCAAAAGAGATTATTAAGGAGATTGGACAAAGGATGTGTAGGTTTTTATGGAATGGTGCTAGTAATGAAAATAAAATAAATTTATTGGCATGGGAAAAAGTTTGTAAACCAAAAAAATTTGGTGGTTCAACCATTAGAGATTGGCTAAAAATGAATAAGGCAATGGCAGCCAAATTAATATGGCAATTATGGGTTCAGATCTTAAAGGCTAAATATTTAGATAGCATGGAGGATCATAGGATTCTAACTACTAGAAATCCTACTAGAGGATCTTCTATTTGGAATTTTATGTTAAGTTGTAGGGATATTGTTACTTCTCATATCTCATGGAAAATTAGAAATGGAAAACTTGCTGATTTTTGGGATGACTCCTGCGAAGGACATAAAACTCTAGCTAAAAGAGCTAAATAAATGGGGACATAAGGTTATGGATTATGTAGATGAATCTAAGGTAAATGGATGTAAAAATTGGAGTTGGAGATGTATGGATAATGAAGAGGATATTCTAGAATCTTTGAAGGTGCAAATGAAGATCTTTCAAAGTAGAATAGTTCATTTTTCTAAAGAAGAAGACAAAGTTATTTGGTGGGGTTCCTCTTAAGGAAACTACTTAGTGAAACTGGATTACCAATTCTTGGAGGAGGAAATGAATGACCCCTTTGTAGCTGGATGACTTTGTTGGGATAGGGATTGTTTACAAAAAGTAGGTGTATTTTCTTGGTTAGTTGTCAAAGGAAAAATTATTATAGGGGAAAGAAGCATGAAACTTGGGTATGCAAGGCCTTTTAGATGCCCCTCGTGCGATAATGAGGTAGAAATAGTGGATCATTTGTTAGTACAATGTGCCTTTGTAGAACAATGTTGGGAACATGTTAAAAAAAAATTGAATTGGGTAGGGCCAAGGGATAACACTCTGAAAGGGGTTTTTGAAGGATGGCCATATCAAACAAAATCTTCCTATCTATCAAGAATTTGGATAGTTTTCCTTTCTCTTATTATATAGGAATTATGGAAGGAAAGGAACATAAGAATATTTAGAGATAAGAAGGAATTAGTGGAAAGGATTAAATGAATAATTGACATAGCTATTGAAGAAGTGATGAATGCTACAACATGGAGAAAATAAGGGAAATGTAAACACATTACTAAAAGAGATTGGAAAATCCAAAAATCATGGCTAGGAATAAGTATAAATATGTCAAATGGTTCCAAATGGATGAAAAAGAACAATGACTCAGAGAAGAATGGGGAAAGGATAGTGTGGGAAAAACTAGAAGAAGGATGGTGTAAAGCTAATTTTGATGGAGCTAGTAAAGGGAATCTGAGACAAACATGGGGAGGGGTTATTATTAGAGATTGGAATGGAGAAACTGCATTGGCTGCAGGAAAGAAATTCTTAGATGGAACTAATAATATGGCAGAAGGGGAGGCAACATTATAGGTAGTATCATTAGCATTGAAACATGGATTTCAAAAATTACATTTGGAAGGTGATTCACAAGTTATTGTAAATGTAGTTGCAAAAAAGAGTATTCATGCTTGGCATTTAGAGGGGATGTGTAAAGAAATTTGTTACTTGCTAGGCTAGCTTAGGGATTTTAAGATCTTACATATTAAACATGAGGGAAACAAGGAAACATATATCTTATCAAAATGGGCACTAAAATTCAATTTGGAGGGGGAATTATGGCTTGAACACAAGGCAACATTTTTAGAGGTTTTTAGTTAGTAGGAAAAAGTAAAAGATCTAATTATTAATGGTCATGCAAATAAGGTAATAGGCAAGATGTCAGGTGATATAAATTAGTAATGATGAACTGAAAAGGGAAATATAACTAAATCATCCCTCGTGGTTCAGAACTTTTTGAATTGAAGGAATTGAGGTCATGTAGACAATTACAGACTTGTGTTATGATTATAAATAAATGACGAGGGTGATTTTTTGCAGTATTCAGTAGTGCATAGTGTTAGGTTTGGAAGAAAGAGGAATTTGACAATGGAAGCTACCTTCACATTCTAAACCAAGAAGCAAAAGAAGGCACTATTTGGAAGAGTGGCGGAATTTCGGTTGAAGAAACTATTTCTCTACAAATCTATACAAATTGTGAAAGCGGTCCAGCGTGCACTAGAGGAGCAATTTCAAAATGCTACTCATCGATGGAAGATAAATGCAAGTATTGCCACTATGTTGATGGCCTGGGGGTTGGAAATTGGTTAAACAATAGAGAATGTTCATTTTTTTATGAGCTCTCTATTTCTGAATGATTTGATTGTGGGAATAGACACTCTACTAGAATGGGCTCACCTTGGTTTTACCTTTGATTACAGTGAATTTTTTGAGGATGAAGAAGAAGGGATGGAAGTGGGGATTCTTCTTATTGTGCGATGGCCTACGGGAGTTGACAAGAAGGATTACAAGGCTAAGATCAAGAATGAATGGAAGACCCTATGTGAGAAAATTAGGTGATATAAAGAAGTGTGAGGTGGATGGGGGGTCCCTATGCTCTATCCAAAGGGTCGATGTTCTCTACATTTACAAAGGAAACATATGGTTTGGAATTTACAAAGCCATGGATATAGAAGGGTGGCGGGGATGAAATTTTGGTTTTTTGGGACTTTATATATGCTCATGGGAAATGAAGACCCTTTTTGGTTGTTCAATGAAAGGGATTATAGTGGGAGATGGTGAAGCCTTGTAGCACAACTAGTTTTTGACATCTCTATGAGAATAGAATGAAAAATAAAAATAGATGGTGTAGAAATCCTTACCAGGGATGATGGTGGCTAATAGATGAATTGATAGAATTGAATAAGGGGTGGTTAAATTTTTAGTTGAAGCAAAGTGAGTTGAAGATGACAACCTTGCAGATTTGAAGGCTAGGTGTGTGAATGAAAAACAATCAGTGGAAAGTGATGGACGGATACCGATAGGAAATTTAACAAATTCTGTGATTTGTTGGATTTGGAAGCATCTATATAGATTGTGAAAGCAATGTAGCGTGCACTAGAGGAGCAATTTGAAAATGCTACTCATCGATGGAAGATAAAGGAAGGTATTGCCGCTATGTTGATGGCCTGGGGGTTGGAAATTGGTGAAACAATATAGAATGTTCATTTTTTTATGAGCTCTCTATTTCTGAAGGATTTGATTGTGGGAATAGACACTCTACTAGAATGGGCTCACCCTAGTTTTACCTTTAATTACAGTGAATTTTTTGAGGATGAAGAAGAAGGGATTGAAGTGGGGATTCTTCTTATTGTGTGATGGCCTACGGGAGTTGACAAGAAGGCTTACAAGGTTAAGATCAAGAATGAATGGAAGACCCTATGTGAGAAAATTAGGTGATATAAAGAAGTGTGAGGTGGATGGGGGGTTCCTATGCTCTATCCAAAGGGTTGACATTCTTTACATTTACAAAGGAAAAGGATGGTTTGGAATTTATGAAGCCATGGATAGAGAAGGGTGGTGGGGATGAAATTTTGGTTTTTTGGGACTTTATATATGCTCATGGGAAATGAAGACCCTTTTTGGTTGTTCAATGAAAGGGATTACAGTGGGAGATGGTGAAGCCCTGTAGAACAACTAGTTTTTGACATCTCTATGCAAATAGAATGGAAAATAAAAATAGATGGTGTAGAAATCCTTACTAGGGATGATGGCGGCTAATAGATGAATTGATAGAATTGACTAAGGGGTGGTTAAATTTTTAGTTGAAGCAAAGCGAGTTGAAGATGACAGCCCTACAAATTTGAAGGCCAGGTGCATGAATGCAGAACAATCAGTGGAAAGTGATGGATGGATATCGATGGGAAAGTTAACAAACTATATGATTTGTTGGATTTGGAAGCATCTATACAAATTGTGAAAGTGGTCCAGCGTGCACTAGAGGAGCAATTTCAAAATGCTACTCATCGATGGAAGATAAATGCAGGTATTGCCGCTATGTTGATGGCCTGGGGGTTGGAAATTGGTGAAACAATAGAGAATGTTCATTTTTTTATGAGCTCTCTATTTCTGAAGGATTTGATTGTGGGAATAGACACTCTACTAGAATGGGCTCACCCTAGTTTTACCTATGATTACAATAAATTTTTTGAGGATGAAGAAGAAGGGATGGAAGTGGGGACTCTTCTTATTGTGTGATGGCCTATGGAAGTTGACAAGAAGGCTTACAAGGCTAAGATCAAGAATGAATGGAAGACCTTATGTGAGAAAATCAGGTGATATAAAGAAATGTGAGGTGGATGGGGGGTCCCTGTGCTCTATCCCAAGGGTCAAAGTTCTCTACATTTAAAAAGGAAAAGGATGGTTTGGAATTTACGAAGCCATGGATAGAGAAGGGTGGCGGGGATGAAATTTTGGTTTTTTGGGACTTTATATATGCTCATGGGAAATGAAGACCCTTTTTGGTTGTTCAATGAAAGGGATTACAGTGGGAGATGGTGAAGCCCTGTAGCACAATTAGTTTTTGACATCTCTATGTGAATAGAATGGAAAATAAAAATAGATGGTGTAGAAATCCTTACCAGGGATGATGGCGGCTAATAGATGAATTGACATAATTGAAGAAGGGGTGGTAAAAATTGTAGTTGAAGCAAAGCGAGTTGAAGATGACAACCCTACAGATTTGAAGGCCAGGTGAGTGAATGCAGAAAAATCAGTGGAAAGTGATGGACGAATACCGACGGGAGATGGGAAGTAGTTTCCAAGGGTGGTTTAGGGATAAATATTGTAAAATGGTTTGTAAAACCATGGTTTTGGCATAGAGGCCTTTTTGGGGGGAATTTATATATATTGTTATATAATTTAAATACATTTTGTAATTCTATTTTTTAATAATAAAATATCAATCTTACCGACCAAAAAAAATATGCTAAAAACATTAATTTTTAATTAAATATTATTACGCAATTAAATTTGCACATTTAGTTAATAAAATTGAATTATAAATTTAATATTAACAGTTGAGTGAACTATATGAATTGGAGTTATTAATCAAATAAATAATTCTTTTAAATAAAGGATTGATATTAATGAGGTTAGAGTTGAGTTTTGATTTATGTGATTTTGAGCTAACTGTTTTATTATTTTTAACAGTTGAGTTCTTATTCTTGATTGTAAGTTGCATGTTTAAGTCTGGTTTGTTGGGTTTTCTATATTAGAGTCCTTTTTTGGCATTATTCGAGACATAGTTTTTGAGAGGTTTTACAAGTTTCGATCTGGATTAGAATTGAAGGAATTTTTTTTTGTAAAGCTTGGGATCTTGGAAGATTTTTTATTTGTATTTTGGCCTTTGTGTGTATTTCAAATTCAACTTATGAAATTAAGGTAGGGGTTGAAAGCCTTTGCAAATTTTCCTCTTTGAAAAGATTGTTCTCTTTGTGTCTTCTAAATAGTTATTGTATTCGGACTGATTGGAATGCATGTCTTTCCTTGTTTGTGGAAATTGAATGAAAACCATTATGGTTGTTTTATGTGTAAGAGATTTTATGACTATGTTGAAAACCCTAAGTCCTCTTTGAAATAGAATCGTACACAAAAATAATTGAGAAAACTTTAGAATTCAATCAACTAGGGTTTGATTTAAATTTTGGATAAACATCCTTGTGATTATATCATAATTGGTATTAGAAAATGGATTGGGAAAATTTGTATTTAAATTCATTTTATGAAAAGAAAAAAAGACTAATTATATTATTTATCTTTATTTAATATATATATAATGTGTGTGTGTGTGTGTGTGTGTGTGTGTGTGTGTGTGTGTGTGTGTGTGTGTGTGTATATATATATATATATATATATATATATATATATATATATATATATATATATATATATATATATATATATATAATAAAACTATATATAATTTATTTTAAAATAAAGTTTAAAAAAAAAGAAATGAGAAAAAAAAGAGATAATAACATTAAAAAAATTAATAGATTTGGGTGGAGGGTTTAACCCCCCACCCATGGTACTGTTGTTGTCATGGGCAACAAGTTGTTGCACGGATGACAGTTGTTGTCATGGCAGTAGGCTATCGCATGGCAGTACCTACTATTGTAGAGAAGCCATTAGGTAGGCCTGTAGCCAGGGGGCCATGAGAAGGGCAAATCCCTCTCCCCATGGGACCCCCCCATATCCCTTATTTAAAAAAATTACATATATAATATATAATTTTATATTTTATATTATTTATTATTGGAGTTATTTTAATTTTTATTTATTAATTGAAAATTTATGATTAAAAAATAATTAATTATTATGAATTAATATTTTAGTCAATAATTTATAATTATCACTTTAATTAATATGAATTAATTTGTATAGGGATAGATATAGATTAATTTATATTAAGTTATTTTGGTAATGATTATATAGAGAAGGCATAATTAACTTAATTAAAGTTATAATTTATTTTGGAAGGTGATTTGTTTAAATGAAAATTGAGTATTAATATTGGACCTAAATTATAGATATGTCCATACCTTATAAAGATAGTTAAAATTAATATTTAATTCAAAGATAAATTTATTTATTTTTTGATCGGTAAAAGGCCGAAGCCCTAAATTTTATTATTATTGAGTAGGGTTTGATAAAATTGCACTAGTGTCATAGATATTTATTCCGGGTCTTCGACAATGTGACCCTCATAGTTCTTGATCTTTGGAATTCTATTGATACTTATTTTAAAATTTGTTGAGTTGTGAAAGAATTTCGTGTTACAGTCACCCTCCTTCAACCAGGTTTCCCTTGATTTTTGTTTCCAGAAGATTTCTTCTTTAAGAAGGATCGCGTTGTATTTGGACATAAGTTCTTTTTCTCTTAGATAACTACATTCATTCATGCCTTTTTCTATTACTTCATTATTAAGATCTTCTAATTCTTGTTCAATGTTAATTTTTTCGGTGAAAATATTATTGAAATTACTCTTATTCCATTCCAGGGCTTTATTCTTAATAATTTTTAATTTTGCCACAAGACTGTACATTTTAGATCCTTTAATCGAGATCCGGTTCCACCATTGTTCCAGGAGGTCTATAAATTCTGAATTTTGAAACCACATAAACTCAAATTTGAAGGGATTTCTATAAGGTGTACAGTTTTCTGTAATAGTGAGTCTGACTAGGAAATGATCCGAACCTGCCTCTGGGAGAATTTTTGCACTAACTAGTTGGTTGAAGGAATCAGAATTTCCGCTAATCAGAAATCTATCTAGCTTTTCTACTATGTGGCTGAAGCCAGATCTTCTATTATTCCATGTGAAAGTTCCATTATTAGTGTTAATACTGATTAAATGGTTTGTTGTCACCCATTGGTTGAAATATTTCTGCGATTGTGAGATAAATTGTGATCCTCCAAATTTATCTTTGGTGTCTAAGATAGTGTTAAAATCTCCACCTAAGATATGCGTAACATATTGGTTTGATTGAAGAAATGTTTGAATTTCCTGCTAGACCTTCCTTTTTTCCTCATTTGGAATAGGCCCATAAATGTTGATCAACATTAATTTTAAATTAGACTTGAGACTACTAGTTTCTGCTACCATCCAGTTATTATTCTTAATTGTGATAGTGGCTAGGACTTTCCTAGGATCCCACAAGATGGCTAGGCCGCCAGAGGCTCCCTTGGACACAACAAATTCAGATTTTCATATTCCTAATTTATTGCTAAGCTTAAGGCTTTCTTCATTACTTAACTTAGTTTCCTGAAGCACTATAATTTATGATTGAAAGTTTTTTAAGTATCTTTTAACTAATCTTTGTTTGTTAGGGGCATTTAAGCCCCTAACATTCCAAGTAGTAACTTTCATTGATTCTGGGGAAGGCACTTCCCCTTCCCTGAGTTTAGGATGTCAGCAATTTTTTGTTGGTTACTGGCTTTGCCAGCTAGGTTTCTTAATTCAATAGAGGACTTCCTTCCCCTCTTTTTTATGAGTTTATTGATATTGGGGGTGCTTAAACCACCCCTATTAATAGCAATGCTGAGCTGTCTATCTTCATTGGTTATCCCGAATAGACCAGTAATATCCTCTTTGCTGGCATCAGGGATATCCATGAGAACATTCTAGGTAGTATCTAAATCCTTTTGATTAGGGACTATTTGTACTTCCTCTATAAAAATAAGACAATCTATTTGGTCTATAATATCTTCCCCAAACATCTCTATTAAATCCTCTGAATCCTTTGGAATTTCCTTGTTCAGGATTTCCATTTCCAAAGGAATAGAGATTGGGATACTTTCTTTTTCTTGTTGGTGTTTAATTGGAGATTTTTTGGGAGTTTCCTCCTTTTGAAGCTCAATAATCTTTTCTATCAATAATTTTTTCTATAGTAATAGTTCTTCTTTGTCACATATTTCATCAATGAAAAGATTCATTAATTCATCTGTCACTATATCAGTTAAGTAGTCAGTGATTATTTTGAGTTTTGTTTTTGAAGGTCGTTGTTTCTGATTTTTGTTCTTGTAGTGGCTGGTTCCCTATATCACTATTGGTCTCCATCCGAGGGGGATTCTTAGTGCATATAGGTGACAGAGAGGGGGAAGAGATGATTGAATTTGCTTCTCTTCCTTGGGAACAAGTTCCTAAATCCTCTGTCACATTAGGATTACTAGAAACATTTTTATGGGACTATTCCCTTACAGGTTCCAAGCCTTCAGGAAAAGAAGTAATGTCCTTATATAGCTGGGAATGAATGTTTTCAAAATTGTTCTAACAGACAACATTAATCATGGGCATAGATGGGGAGGAAGGCCTATCTAAATTATGGGTTTTGGAGGGCGTTATGCTGAATCCTCCCTTATCTTTACAAAAATGAACTTCAAAATCCTCACTAAGCTGCTTTAGTAAGGTAGTATTCTCCTATGTTAAGTGAGGAACTTTATCAATTTCTATGTAATCCTCTAAGATAATAGGATTGACTATAACAAAGTTAGAGTTAAAACTTAATTGAATAGGAGAAATGTACTTTTGGTGATAATTCATTTCAACAATGATTATCTTATCAAAATGATTAAGTGTTGATTCAGCAGTTCTAATAAATCTACCAATCTTATTGCCTATTTTGCAAACAATGTCCTGTTTAGTTAGTTCCAGAGGTAGATTTTTGATAGAAATAGCTTTTTCAACTTTGAAATCCTTTAAATACAGAGGATTAAACAAAGGTAACCAATCAAACATAGAAAAAGGAATATGCCTGAATTTAATAACATTCTTTTTCATGATGTTGTTTTTTAGGTCTCTACTTTTGCAATCAATGTAAATGAAATTCTCCAATAGCCGAGATATACTTACCTCCTCGGGTAGTTGTGCTGATATCCCTTTTATTAAATCATTAATAGGAACCCCTATATCATGCCATATGCAGATCAAACCTATTTCTACAAGGTGCTTCTGATACTGAATGATATCATTATTATCTAAAATAAGTGTATCATAATGCATACCAAAATTTACATTACCCTTTTTAAGGTAGCTATTACGCCTGTGAGGAGGTGTATAGGTTGAATTTTGAAAACCTTTATGATGAAAAATAGAATTATATCCAAGACTATTCACATCTGAAGGTGCTTTGTGAGATGAAGGCCTCTCTAACCATCTTCGATGGGGAGGGCTATAAATCTTAGGAGCACTAATATATTTATGTGCATTATCAATTGCCCTAGACTTCCCCGCATAGAAGGTTGGGTTTTTGACAAGATTAGGGTAGGGTTTTTTGACTGTGGGATGGGAAAAAAAATCATCCTTGTGAGTCTGAACCTTAGAGCCCCTATCTTCCATAGATCCAATCCTTTTATGTGGGGGTGTGTAAACATCAAAATGTTTGCATTCTGTGTTAAGCAGATCAAATGAATTTTTTAAAGAAATGCTATAATTACTGGGGGCTGGTGAATACCTTTTTCCCTTTTTCTTTCTCTTTACCGACTGCCAAGCCGTTGTCTGGTTCAGAATACAAATGAGAGGCGCTGGAGTAGATAAAAACCTGCCTTCCCCCATAGCAGATTGGGGTTCATCAGGAGCGCGTACAGATATGTACTCAGGTTTATCTGCCTTAGTGGTCCCGTCACTTAGCTTTGCCTTACATGCATATTTGGTTTTGGCAAAAAATCCATTTGTTTTTCCAAAGATTGGATGGAGAAATTTTTTTGCATCGGGTTCCTGCTCCAAAACAAACTCCCATTGCCAATTAAGGTCTCTGCAATGGAGTTTGAAACCCTAACACCAGATGTTTCATTATGCTGAGCTTCCTGTAGGCTTTTTTCTTTTTGTTTCACAATAAAAACTTTGAGATGATCATAGGAGGGGTGCAGAGATTGCACATCTAGCTTCTTACAATGAGCCTACTTATGGCCGTATTTCCAACAATTGAAGCAATAACCTATAAAATCCCTGTCAACACCATTAACCAATGAGATCACCTTGTGAGATTTGGTGTTGGCATAAGACTTATCAGGTGCAGAACTAGAGGCCTTTGCAACTTCATGTTTGTGGTGAAAAAGCCCTAAATTAATTTGTCTATTTTGAAAAGCTATTCTTCACTGAATTTGCAGCTTCCTCATTTTCACATTTAGATTTATCTTTTAAATTTTTTTTAATTCAAAGATAAATTTTCTATTAAGATATTATGGTCTAAAATAAAGTAATAATAGATGATGTTATATAATGAGATTTTCTAAGACATCAGATATGTTTTTTATATATGAGATTCATGTTGTGTTGTGTTGTTTTGACTAAGTGTCTGTATGGGTAGGGTAATACCCTAAGTGTAACTTGTGTCTTTCAAGGCTTAAAATATTTTATGCTTTTATACCATTTTCTCTATGGGTGTATAATGTGGAATGTTCATAACCTTTTTAGTGTCCTATTAAGTCCTTGAATCTTTATGTTATTTAATCATAAGGTGATGACCATTATTGTTTGGAGTCTTAATTAACTTGGTCACCTTGTTTCTTCTTATATGGTTAATCTATGTTGTGAATGATGACGTTTGTGGATTATGTTTTACTCTATGTTTGGAGAGAGATGCTCTGATTCTCTTGATGAATATCAATCTTGTGTCATGAGACCATGTACTTTGGTATTTGATTTTTTGTTATGTCCACTATGGGATGGATAGTTTAAATCCTTTTATAAGATGAGTTATTTGTTATGCTCCAGCACTTGTCTTTGATGGCATTCATGGCTTACTAATTTTTTAAAGTCTTTTATAGTTTTAGATTTTATTTCTCTTTGTTATTTTTCTAGAAGAATTAGGGTAGGTTATCTAGGATCATAGAGGGGAAGTTGCTTACTTTGGAGGTGTCAGAGCCCTAAAGTGGTTGTCTAGGTATCCTTTGTAACTTGACCTAATAAGTGATAACTTAATAAATTTATTGAGAGAAAATATTAATAAGATAATTGTGTACCTCACCATGCCTTGAGTGCTAGTATAGGATAGGATGTACAAGATGATGCTTATCTCCCAGTGGGGTGTGTATTCTGGCATAGTTAGTAGCCTTGTCTATATGGGAGGTTTACTGATACCACATATGGTCACTTGGACATCGGGGTCTAGAGAGGTTGTCGAGATGAAGTCCAAGGGTTAGACATATATGATGACACTTCCTTATGTGTGTCCTAGGTTCCTACATTAAATTTGGTATACCTAATGTGTGTCATGATCATTTTTACTTGATAACCTTATAACCATTAATACCATTTTATCCAATGTACCTTAGGATTAGTGTTGTATATTTTAGGTATTTTCTTGAGTGAGGCCTGGTGTTATCTCCTTAGCATGGTGGGAGTGGACTTATTTGTTCCTCATGGTCAAGTGGTAGTGATTCTATTACCATTGAGATCTAATGTTCGTGACTTTGTGCTTGGATGATCTTTGATGATGTTTATATCTTCTTGTTCATTGATTGGAAACTTTCTAGCTATTATCATGAGATGTATATCTTGTATTCCATTTTATGTATTGGTTAGTGACATTGATTCAAGAGATGTATATGTACTTGTAATGTCTTATTGTTATCCATGTGACATGTGTAGTGGAAGATGTATTATCTTGAAGACTAGCATGTATAAGTTTGTATCTTGTTGTATGTACCTTTAATTACAATGATGTAATGGATGTATCTTATTATTGAGTTAAAATGAATATGTTAGTTTACTTTATGATTTTTTTTCTTTTCATTATGATTAAGTAAAGGATTGGGAATACTTTAATTTGGGTTTTAAAATCAACCTAAGATATATCATGTGATTATTGTATGGATTGTTCTTAACAGATTAATTTATATTAATGTAGTTATACATCATGGAACCCTTGAGACTTGTAATCTATAAATGAGTTATATTTATGAGCTCATGTATTGTCTCATGTTCAATTTCTTTCACATTTTTATTCATTGTTGATTGTAAACTCTTAAAGAAAAAAATTATTAGTAAACTTAGTAACATGTTTTAGGATATTTTCTCTTGGGTTCCCTAGTAGGGAATTACACACACAAATTAGACAAAGAGAAAAGAAAGATTTGTCATTTCTCCTTCTCATCCATCTTGACATGAACTGATGTCGACTGATCCACCAGAATATTAAATGCTTTGAGATGGTTTGTAATTTTTCCACCTCCTCCATTCTTATTAAATATATTTCTTTCTCAGGAAAATCTTATTTAGTAAAGGTTTGGCTTAGTAGATCTCACAAAGCTTCTTCCATAGCTTCATCGAATTGATTAGAATAGAGTCTGAAAAGTAGTTAGACCCTTGGATTTATAGTCCATAACATCATATTTAGAAACCTTAGTTGGATCTGTAGGTTTTATAGAATTCTCATTAACAACATCTCATAGATATTGATCTATTAAAAAATCCTCCAACTTTAGCTTCCACATTTCAAAATTATTTCTAGAAAAATTTTCTACCTCTATTCTCCCTAACAAACTTTCCATCTAAATTTTTTTATATCAAGATCACAAATTATCTTCTAAAAAATCTCTCACTCAAATATGAATTAGCTCAAAAAATCCACCAAACCACAACTAAAACCAAAAGTAAGCAAGATTTGATACTACTTGTAAGGAAATTAAGGTAGTAGAACAAGTTCCTACACTAACCTTGAGAGGAGGTTCATGTAAAAAAATTTAAATATTTACAAAAATTACATAAAGTTAATAGAAATAAAATAAATAACATGCATACCACAATATATTGATTTATATGGGAAAACCCTTTAGATAGACAAACCCCACACTCTTGTATATGAGGAAAAGTAATCTGTGTAGAACAAGCATAAAAATTCAAATGCTAGTTGTAGACATTCATATAAAAATATAAACTAGCAAAAAATTATGTTTAATCTCATTTCTACACTACTCTCCACATACCCTAGGATGAGCATGAAGCAAGTGCACCCAAGACTTTCTTGATTTAAGATCTTAGAGAGGATGTGGGTGTGCTCTCTCAACACAAATATTGATCCTAATGAATGAAACTAGATTGAAATGAAAGATTGAAATACTCAAGGAAGAGCTATGGAAGAAATCCTCAAACATTCAGTGCAAGAAACCAAAGAGACTCAAGGAGGAGCTATGAAACCAACCCTAAAGAACTTATGGCATGAAGCTGTGATTATCATTCAATGGAAACTAGCTAATATTTAACCTCTAAATCTACCATGAATGCAAACAACTACCAAAGAGTTAGTAATAAAAACTATAATGAATGCACTAACAATATCTTTAAAATGAAAGAATGACTGCAAAACAAAAAGTGTCCATTTGATTGAGACAAGGGTCTTATTTATAGCATTTTGGAGGGCTAGGGTGTGGTGGCATCCAAATAGGTGCCACCAAGTAGACACATAAACCATGAAAATCCAAAGACTTTCTCACACATGTGAGCAACTTGGGATGTGAAGGGTCAATGTGTACTCCAAGTACACATGTGTAAGTGTATGTAAGAAATGTGTAAGAGAAAGTAAATTTTCACACTTTTGGAACGTGTAAGATGTGTCATCAAAAAATGTAAGAAGCCTTGTTTAGGCATTTTTTAACAAATTTTGAAAAGGTGTATTTTTTCTTACACGTGTAAGCAAATAATTAGAATTGTCGTAAGTATGGATTACTTCCATAGGAATTATAGAGTCTGATTTGACATTGCAGATTGGGAAAGACCACTTGAAGGGAATATTTCAGCTGCTCAATTGGCTCAACTTTTTATGTCTTCATGCCCGCATTGTTTTAGGTTTATCAAACATATATTGGGAGATGAAGTTATTCTACCTTCCAAACATAGGTTTATTTTTCCCTCGTAGATGGCTTCAATTTTTCTCTCCCACATTATGGATATGGTTCAATGTTGGGATATACTGGAAGAGATTATTGAAAAGATGATAAGGGTGGAGATTAAGAGAAGCATTAATCTCTTGGAATTGGTAAAGAAATAGGATCTTTGGAAGGGGAAGGCTTTGGTTGCTGGGATTTTTCTACGTGAACACCTCAAAGAAAAGAATAAATATAAATTGGTGCTTGACTACATGAAGTGGGTCATCAGGACCCAACATATTTCTCCTTTCTAGATTTTTTTAGGGTTGTGGGCTCGGAAATACCCCATGATTATCGCAATATAATCTTACCAAGTTGCATGCGGTTTGTTGGAGTAATTTTTAGGGTTTTTTCTGAGAAGTTCACGTTTAGTCTTGCTAACATCTGAATCCTACCTATGTATCAACTATTTTAAGACTCTGCAAGAAATTGTCTGTTTAAAATAAAAGTGTCAACTTAACCAGGTGAAAAAATGTCTACATATCCTTTCCCTAGGGTTTTTTGTCCTCTATATGGTTTTTATCTTTGAAAATATCATAAGTGTTCCCTAGATCCTTATGTTTTCATGTTACTTTTTGAAGCACTTAAGTTTTTAAATATGCACGTGGTCTTTTCATCTTCCTAAGAGTTCGCTGAGTCTCGTGATAAAATTTTTAAATCCTCTTTCATTCAGCGAACAAGCAACAAACCTTGCATTTCATTTTGTTTTCTTCAGTCGCATGATCGCCAGTTAAGTCTATGGTTAGTGATTTCTTTCAGCGATTCAGCAACAGTGTCTTCACCCAATTGCATGATTCCTAGCAGTTTTCCATAAACATTAGGTGACTCGGCGTAATGGTTATCACCCATTCGCTTGATCTTACAGTGAAGTTCCAAAAAATTGAGCAACTTAGTGATGATCGTTGATAAAATCCAAGATCGACAGTTGCTATCAAATTTTAGTTTTAAGGTTGGAGTTAGTAGAGTATGTAGTGATTCAATGACAAGGTTATAAAAGGTTGATTTTCTTGTTCAGTCGCATATTCTCTGAATGTTGGATAGTTATAAAAAATTATTAGGTGACTTAGTGAACAAGGAATTCTCTTAATCACATAAAGCTGGCTATTAATGACAAAACATTCCATGACTAGGTGACTAAAGGTATTCGCCTGATCGCGTGATCTAGCGGTTAAGTCTCAAAACTTTTAGCAATTCAACGAGAGCCGTGGATAATGATAAAGATCAATAGATAGCATTTAATCTTAGGATCAAACTAAGGTTAAGAAAACTATTAAGTGATTTGAAGACAAAAATGTTTCACTGGATCGCGTGACATAACTAGAGTTAGTGGTAATATCTAGCGATGATGCGGATACAGTTGTCACTGGATCGCTTAATCAAGCTTGAGTTAGATGAAGCATTTTACGATTGTGTGAATATAATGTTCACTGAATCACATGATACACCTGAGGTTAAGCTAAAGATCTAGAGATTGTGTGGAAACTGCATTCACCCATTCACAAGAAATAACCACAGTTTGACAAGATATTCTACGATCATGCGAAAGGTTTCAGTCACTGAATCGCCAGATTGAGCCTGGTTAAAGTTCTCATAAATTAAAGGGAAGGGAGCTACTCTGATGTGGAAAAGTACTCTACCAAAATGGAAAAGGTAAAGAGGCCAGCCAATCAGATCATAATTAAGGGTTTTTGCCAGTACTCGAGGGTTTTAAAAAAATGACATAGTAATCATTCTTTTTTGCTTCTTTTCAAATTTTAAATACAAACTGTCACATCTCACATTACGGCTAGCTTTGTTTCAAATTTGGTGTTATGTAGAGTTGAATGTTGAGATGAATTTGGGAATATTTGCAGTGATCTTGATAATTCCAATGCATTAAATGATCAACATTATATAGACATGACATTCATGCATTTACACTTAACAGTTTTTCAGAGAGAAATTGAGATTTTTGAGCAGTTGCAGTGTGAAATTTGCAGAGAGAGTTTGCAGAGCTAAATTTCTATCAAAGCTAGTAAGATGAGTCAAGATGAGTCAAGCCGAGCTTCGTCTAGTGAGGGAGAAAAAGAACAAGGAGATGATTAGAAGGGTAAACCCAATTTTTCTGATGAATTCATTGAGTTGCTACTTGGGTCCAATCGGAACAAGAAGGCAAGTGATGAAGCTTTCATTGAAGACTTGGCAAACTATAGGGATCCTAATACCTCTTCTTGCTCTAGTTTTATGCTTTTCAATTATTTTTACAATAATCATGGTGAAAAATAAGCCCTAGTTACTCTTGATAGGGGATCCTTCACGAAGGCTTTTGGTTTATTTTCTTCTTCTTCCATAGAAATAGACCTCAGGAAAGAAAAGGAGAAGTATGCAAGTCAGTTAGGGCTTGTGAGAATTCAAATAGCCAAGCCTATTCCTAGAACTGGAAAATACATTGCCCCTCTCCCTGCACATATGAAAGCTCCCTATGAGTTTATATCCCTACATTTTTACATGAAATTGTATGTGGTTGAATGTGGACCTCTAATCCAACTACACACACAACATAGTCATTACTCACAAAATTGAATTACGAGAATGAGTATGGATTACTCAATTCAAAATTCATGGTGAAGCGACCTGTTGCCTCCTAATTAATTAGGGTGTTTAATTACTCTCAGATTGGAGAGCCAACAACCATAAGACCGAGTTAATATGGAGGATTTGAAAACTAGAATGATAAGCAAAGTACAATTAATCTAAGATGAAAATGCAGTGTTGTAATCTAGAATGAAATGTAGATTTTAATCTAATAACTTGAAAGTAACTATGAAATGTAGTTCTACTCTAAGAAAGCTTGAAAGAAAGATGATAATTAACTAATAGCAAGTAAGAAAATTAATCTAAAGATGCAATTAACACTAAATGAGAGAAAACTACTTAATGCAATAAGCTTTGAAAATATGTAAATAGTTGAGACAAAATTTCTCTATAGTCTACGTGCTTTCAAATTGCGCTCTTTTTGAATGAAAGAGAAGGTTCAATAAATAGACAAACCTAAAAGAGGAATGAAGAGTTTCTTGATTCGAAATGGTTGACCCTTCATTCCCAATTGAGACAAAAAAGCATGAATTACTTAATTAAAAGAATGTTTATTGCCACATATGGGTGACCTTTCAATTATTTTGAATTATTAATTCAAATAAGAGTGTCCATTCAAATAATCAAGCAATTTATTAATTCCTTTTATGGGTATTAGCTAAGGGGGTAGATTTTAATTTAATTTAAAGCACTTAGGACTTTAGAATTAAATTAATTTATCATAGGGATTATTTAGCTAATAAAGTCAAATACTTAGGAATTAATTATAGTGTGAGATTAATGCAAATTAAGGTTTTTGCAATTGACATCAAGTCAAAATAAAGTCAGATAGGAGAGAGAAAATTGCCTAGTAAATAGGACTTTAAATGATGAAATTGAAGAAAATGCACCAAAATTGATTGAAATTATTAGGTGCCAATTTTGGGGTATTACATTTGCCCCTCTTTGAATTGATGTGTGAGTAGCGCGTTGATTCAAAGAATAGTCTGATATGACAGATGAGGTTTTAGGATTATCCCCAGAATGAAGCTTAACCCTTAGAAGTCAAGGTTAGGATGCCAAGACACTGAAATAGATTGAATTGAAAAACCACCTCCAGAACGAGGCATGATTCTCTGAAGTCTAAGTTAGATTGGGAAGACAACAATTTAAATGACTTGAGAAGAGATCAGAATCAGGGTTAGATTACCCCAATACCGATTGGTCAAATGATGACAGATGCAGATTTAGGACTAGTTTCCAGAATCAGGGTTAGATTTCCCCAATATGAAGCTTAGCCCTCTGAGACTTGGGTTAGATTTTCTAGATAATGATCTAAAAGAGATTTCAAGAGCCATCTCCAGAATGAAGCTTGACTCCCAGGAATTAGGGTTAGATTGCCCCAATACCTAAAAGATTTTGGAATGAAGCTTGATTCTTGAGGATTCGAGTTAGATTGCCCATATACCTAAAAGATAGATGACCAAATGACCAAATGTGAGGCACGAAGATGCCCCTAGAGATGAGATGCCCCAAGAAATGAGGACTTTGATTTAAATCAGATTAAAATGAGACTGGTTCGACAAGATTCAGATGATGCAATCATCCTACCCCCTCGGGAGTGAAATTGAAAGATGACATATTAGAAGGACGATTGACAACAAGAGGTTGCAGAGTAGAAGCAATCAGACTAGATTCGAGAAGCTGCAGAAGCAAATTGGAGTGATCAGGAGGTCCTGTTGACCAAGTTTGACCATGGTTGACCAAATTTGACTAGAGTTGACTTTGATGAAAATATTGAAGATCTCAAGAAAATGATGAAAAGATGAGGATCTGGCAGGAAGATGACACCAGAAGGCTGACTGCACAAGCGTCCAATCCCAAAGGGTCCCAAAATTTAAAATGCAATTTCGAGCTATCTAGAGATGTCAAATTTCAATTTTGATCCTGAAAATGGATCCAGAGCAGTCAATTTAGCCAAGGGTGCAATTTTTGCACAAAATAGAGCACTTTGAAAATTAGGTCAAAAAGCTATATAAGCCCTGGAGGGGTCACTTTCAATTCATTATTCACTTTTATCTTCTTGTGATTTTGAGCTCTAAGAGAGAGAATGGAGGGCATTCTAGTGCATACGCATCAATTTGAGCACCTGTGACAACACACCTGACCGCTGGAGTATGACCCACCTATGAGTAGTTGATGAACTTCCTTGCGTTTCGATTTGTACTACTTTCTAGGTCAATTTAGGGTAGATTTGGGAAGTTTAGGAGCATGTTCTTCAAGTCTTGCATGAGGAAATAATTTCCTTGCATCGGCCTAGGTCACCCCTCATGCAAGGAAATGGTTTCCTCAAATGGGTTAGGGTTCCTTCACCTAGGCTCTATCTTAAATCTCGCGCAAAGCGCTAGGTCAGTCCGCGTGAAGTTTCTCACTATTGCGCAAGAGAAGGTTTTGTCTCACATGAGGAAATAGTTTCCTCGCGCAAAAAGCTACTGCAGTCTTTGTAAAATCTTTGCCAAAATTTTGCCAAATTTGTATGAAATCAGCCAAGTAGAGTGTCATAGAGTCATGTCTAGGATAAATGCTTTGTTGTATTTGTTGTTGTTGTTTTGAAGCCATCATACTGAGATACTGATCCAATGTCATCACTTGTTTTGCAGGTTGACTTTCCCAACGTCGCCTTCTAGTCACATCATACAGTGATCATGATGTTGATACAGAGATTGACAGATGCTGAAAGTGCTCACATTGAGGGACTCGGTCTAGGATACTTGCGTGATCTACCCGTTATTAGAGTAAATCATGGTCTTCTTGGTGCACTTGTAGAGCATTTCCATTCAGAGATGAACACCTTTCATTTGCCATTGGGGGAGATGAAAGTCACTCCTGAGAATATATACAGGATCTTGTGGATACTCATCCATGACGCCCAAGTAGAGTACGATGTATAGCCAAGGGTAGGCATAGTAGCATTGAGGACTATCTTCCAAGATGATCTAGTGATGGGTTGGGCCATCTCTTGGGAGGATTTGATAAGCAGGCATGGCGGTGCTCATCCATTAGCTGTTGTTCTCTCTATGTTCCTGAGTTGCTACCTTGTTCCAGATAGAGGATAGCATAGAATGGAGTTTGGTTGGGGCTCTATGCTGTAGCAGATGTTGGCCAGACCAGTAGTCAGATTTGGATGGGCAAGTGCATGTTAGCCCATATGTACCATGAGATGCATGAGATAGTATATCACAGTGCGAGGACCATGGCAACAGGTGTCTTTGTTCTTCAGATCTAGGCTTGGGAGCATCTCCCTATTTGTAGACTAATTTATCATGATACACGGTAGGCCCTTGAGCCATATATATATAGGTACACAAGTTTGATTACTCAGCCATTGCTGGGTAAGACAAAGCAGTGGCGCAGATAGCTCAATGATATGGCAGCTGTTATCTGGAGACCATGGGTTGCTACTAAGCCATGGGATGATGCTCAAAGAGAGATTTCTTACATGTTTGTGTCATGTCCATTGATAGGGCATAGTGTTACCATTATTGAGCACTTCCTTGTTACACGTGTCTTGCATCAGTTTGGGAGACAACAGGATGTCTCCCATGAGTACTGCCCCTATGACTGCCTCGCTGATGAGGATAAGAAGGGGTGGCATCTGAGATTAGATCCGGGTAGATATGTGATTAAGGCACACATTCCTCAAGCCTGATGGGATTACATGGTGGATGTCACCAATGCAGGGATGATGCCTTCATATAGGGATCATTGCCTAGCCCATCCATTTCCTAGATTCATAGATCCTGCTGGCATGGGAGCACAATAGCAGGTATGAGCACAACAACAAGTACTAGTACAATAGCTTGTATAGCAATAGGCTGCATAATAGGGACCATAGGGATAGTAGTAGCAATAGGTACCTATATAATAGTAGGTACCATTACAGCAGCTTGGGCAGAGAGCATTGAGGCCCAGGTTGGCGTAGATAGACATCCCCCTAAGGATTATGGGGTTAGATGCCAGAGTTGGGAGTAGTGGGTCTCAATAGAGATCAACCAGGTAGAGGATAGGGGATACCTCATAGCAGACACCTCTGGGTGATGATATAGATATGTTAGATGTTCCTATAGGAGCACAGACACCATAGCTATAGGAGGCTCTCAGGAAGATCTAGGAGAGGGTTAGGCAAGTCCAACGTGAGAGAGATGACTACCATACCTGAGTCATCATACAAGAGACCCGCATAGCTGATAAGGATCAAGAGATCAGAGAGCTATGTGAGGAGCTGGTGAGAGCATGGCTGGAGATTAGATATGAGTCTACTTAGGAAGCTTATTATTATGCAGCATATTGTGGAGCCATTCCAAATGTATCAGAGTAGGTGCCTCCATTTTTTGAGTACGCAGGAGCACCACAGAGACCACTACAAGCACCTCCGCAGCAGGCACCTCCACAGAGACTGATGCCCCCTCCCTAGAGATCGATGCCACCACCATAGGCACCAGCATAGGGACCATCACCACCTCCTCCTCTAGGTGGAGACAGACAAAGTTAGCATATCTTGATATCCATATTCTGTAGCCCATTTTTTATACTATGCTCGAGTAGCACCCTTATTTTGTACATAACATTGATCCGACTGATATATATATATGAGATCACAATTTTGATATCATCGTACTTATTGATATATTGCTTTGATATTGATGTTTTATGAGATGTGTTCTATATGCTTTAGATGTATGGATTAGATATGAAATGCACATGTTTTCTTTTATGATAATGTATGAATATGCAATGTGAAATGCAATGATAGCTAATAGATAGATGAATGCGATGTATGATTTTATGTATGCTTATAATGGATGCATATGCAAATGGATATGTAAATGTATATGGATTTTATGGATGAAAATGTAATGGACATGCAATGTATGTGGTACTAATAATCTCATGTAGGATATAGCAATATATGACAGGTACTAATCAAAATGATGTTTCAAAAATTGAGATTGAGGACCAGACACTTTTGCAGCCAAGACGAACCTAGGTCAAAAGATGAGAACCTTCAATGAAGAAATAAGAGAGGAACAAACACTATCTCAAATCCAAGCCTAGAATGAAAGATGCAAGCTTAAGCTAAATGCAAGCCTAGAATGAAAATGCAAGCCTAAGCTAAATGCAAACCTTAGGACTTGGTTGTTGGACTCACCATATTTATCATCATCGAGTTCTTTTAGGCATGGGACATCCACAAGATTTCATACAACCCTCACTAACATTGCAATCATGAGAATATGAATATGACATAAGTCTTAGATTTGTCGGAATGAGGTGTAAGCATTAAGGTACAAGAAGCTAGAATGACCTGAATGCCTATTCCTTTTGATTTAGCAAGATGAGCATTTGCAATTTCACTTGTAGCAGAAAGAAGCCACTCAAAATAGACAAGGAGAAGAACCAACCTCACCAAAGTGTCCATATAAAAGGATTCAAGGTACACATGGCCATCCAATATGAGATGAAGGCTCTTACAGATGGACACCCCTCTTATGTAGATTTATTGGATCATTAGAACTAAACCAACAAATAGAAAGCAAAGAAAAGATCATGCCCCCAGTCTTTGCATTTCTCAGTCAAGAAAGACATCTTAGATTTTCTCGAGGGGAAATGATAAAGCAAACAAACAAGAAAGCATCCAAAAGAAAATCTCAGCATGCTTCAAAGGAACACAAATTCATTTTTAGTTTTAGTTTACATTTGTGTTCAAGTGGATTGAAGTCAAATCAGAAGCATACAATGTTTGAAGTCTCAATGGGATAGCAATAGTAGGAAGATGTGGTGGGAACTACTGGTGACCCTTGCGGGAGATGAAGTCTCAAGAAGATATCAGAGTGTGAACCAAGTATCAGCAGGTGAATGCAGTGAGAACCACTGGTGACCGATGTAAGGAAGAGATCCTGAAAGAAAGGTGTTCGAACAAGAGCTAAGTATCAGTAGGTAGGCATAGTGGGAACCACTAGCAACTGATACACAAGAGATCCTCAAGGCGAGAAATCTCAAAAGTAGTTAGGCATCAGCAAGCAGACACAGTGAGAATCATTGGTGACTGATGCATGAACAAAACTTCCGAAAGTGAGAGGACAATGCCCCCTAGACCAGGAAGATGTGCCTAAGTGTGATGGGTTCCAATCCATGAATAGTCGAGGAAAATCTCAAAGAAAACTGAGAGAAAGTGCATGAGCTAGCAAACTAAAGCAAGAAACACACTAAAGCATCAAACAAATGAAAGAAGGAAAGCGGGAAAGCAAACTAAAGCAGGAAAGTAAGAGCCAAAATGGTGTTGAGATCAGATATAGTTTTAGGAAACAAGAGGCACCTGTTTACCAGGTTTTCACCATCTTGGCAGAGATTCTATTTTTGCTACCATGACGCCTGTTTACCAGGTTTTCATCAATGGAACATTTTTGTTCTTTTTCAATTTTTTTGTACTTTTCTCTTTTTTGATTTTTTTGTATTTTTGAATATCTCATTTTTTTGTATTTTTTATCTTTTCACTGTTTTTTGTATTTTTCAAATTTTCTATTTTTTATTATTATTATCAAGGTGCCTGTTTACCAGGTTTTCACCAAGATAATAGATACATCAAAGCACCTGTTTACCAGGTTTTCACTAAGATGATCATTTTTTTAGGACATTTTGCAATTTTTAGGATTTTTTCAGGACCAATAAGTATGTACATGAGCACATAGAGAATGCCTGAGCTATGGAATTTCTTCAAGTGAAGAGTGTTGATAGGCTCTTTGAGCTATTCTCCTTCAGTGGTGGAGAGTCAATAAGCACCAGACCCAAATGCTGTAGTAATAACATACAGACCAAGCCAGTTTGGTTCAAATTTCCCTTTTTGGACTCATTGCTGCTGATTCTTGGGGTTTTCTCTCAGGACAAGATCACCGACTTGGAATTGTCTTTGTTTGACTGTCTTATTGTAGTCTTTGGACATCCTCTTTTGGTATGCTCAAAGCTGATCGAACACCACCTTCTGACATTCATCTAGTAACTCAAGCTCTTGAATCTGAGATATTCTATTTTCTTCATCAGTGATGAGGCCCCTCAGAGAGATTCACAATGTTGGAATCTCGACCTCAATAGGAAATACTGCATCTGCTCCATAAACCAAGGCAAAGGGCATGGCCCCCATTGGTGTTTGAATTTCTTGTTCTATAGGCCCACAAAGCTGGATTAATCTAGAGATGCCAATCTCTACTAGATTTATGAACTGTTCGGTGCAAGATTTTGAGAATTGTCTTATTAGAAGCCTCTGCTTGTCCATTACCCTGAGGATAATAGATAGACAACCAATGCTGAATAATCCTAAACTTGGTGCATAACTCTCTTAGGTCCTTGTTTTTTAATTTTCCCCCATTGTTAGTGATAATGGATGAGGGTACACCATATCTACAAATGATATAGTTCAATATAAACATAGGTACAAACTTGCCATCAACTACAGCTAGAGGCACTGCCTCAACCCACTTAGTAAAATAATCAGTAGCTGTGATGATAAACTTATGTCCTCTTAAAGAAGAAGGATGTATCTGACCTACCAAGTCAAAGGCCCACTGTTGAAATGGCCAAAAACTGATGAAAGGAATAAGCTCTTTAGTAGGAGCATGGATCAAATTCTTGTGAAATTGGCATTGTTTACAAGTCTTGGCATATTAAACAACTTCTTTCTCCATATCTGGCTAGTAATAACCAACTCTTAGAAGTTTTTGGGCTAACATCATACCACTTGAATGAGACCCATAGATACCTTCATGTGCCTCAACTAGCATACGTTTGGACTCATCGGGTTCTAGACACCTAAGGAGGGTACCATCTAGACCCCATCTATACAAGTCATTTGCTATGATGACATACTGTGAAAAAGTATGAATTAGGTGACATTTTTCATTCTAGGTATATGTGTCTGGAATGATCTGGTCACAAAGGTAGGAATAGATATGGTGGTAGTAGAATGAATCGTGTCTAATGACTAAACAAATCATCCTGGATTTAGGAATGTCATAGGCAGGGTAGTGTAATGCCTCCACTAGGAATTTGCGTCTGAAGTCATTTTTTGGTATTTGTAACATTGAAGCAAGAGTGGCCATAGCATCAGTTGCATTATTGTCTGCCCTTGGAATTTTCTGGAAGGAAATGTGTGTGAAATACTATTTGAGATCATCCACCATTATTTTGTAAGGTACTAGCTTGTCATCTAGTAAACATCATTGACTTGGTTGATGATTAACTGAGAGTCTCCAAAGACCTTAAGCTCATCCACATGCCATTCAATGGCTATCTTCATACCATTAATGAGAGCTTCATATTCAAAAATGTTGTTTGTGCAAAAACAACATTTTGTAAGCTTTTGGTAATGAGTATCTTTGAGGTGTTATAAACAGAATACCTGCACATGATCCTTGTTGAGTGAATGATCCATCAAAGAACATGCTCCAAGATTGGTATGTGAGAAGCATGATGGATTCATCTGGGAATTCAATACTCAAAGGTTGGTGATCTTTCAGAGGAGCTTTTGCCAATTGATCAGCAATTTCTTTCCCTTTAATAGCTTTTCTTTCTACATACTCAATGTCAAATTCACTAAGTATCATCACCCATTTTGCTAACCTACCTGTGAGGAAAGCCTTGCTCAATAAATACTTTAGTGGATCAATTTTTTCAATAAGCCTTGTAGTGTGAGCGAACATATAATGTCACAACTTCTGAGAAGTAAACACTACTTCTAGACAAGCTTTCTAGGTGAATAATTTGTGGAGCAGCTTCTGTACCCAAATTTACTGGTTGTGTCAGCTCAATCAATACTAATGACCTCTCCCGAAAATGACTCAGAAGCATATCAAGTATCTCATCCTTGGGCACCTCAAAGAGGTTTTCACCCTCGGATACGTCTTTTATTTTTACTATTTTTGGCTCTGATACTGCCACAAAGTGGTTTTCACCATCAGAGCATCTATTTTTTCTTCTTTTAATTTTTTGACTAAGATACTTGATATCTTCCTCTATCATGTTGACACTACTTTCACTGGTGGAGGACATCATAGGTTCAATAGCATGGAGGTAAAAAGCTAAATCATAATCATTCTGGAATGTTAGGACTTCATTGGATGATGAGGGGGAGTTCTAGTTTATCAGATCGGGATGATGGAGTGAAAGAGTAGTACTAACTGGTTCAATTGCATTCACGTTATAACCATCAAAAGCATGGATGAGCAAGTCAAGACCTAGAGAGATCTCATCCAAAGGAGTGTTCAAATCCATATAAGACCTCATGTTGGAAGTAGAGGACAAGTTAACACCGATGGCATCTAATTCATGCGACCTAATGCTAGACCCTTCACCTACTTTGAGAAGTCTTTCATAGGTATGCATCGTGTCTATATCTTTATCATAAGTAGCATCAAACAAAGAGTTGAACTCATATTCATGTGAGTCAGTACTTGATGTGTGAATACTAGCAGGATCATCAGACTTATTATTATCTCTTGTGGCATTAACAACTTGTTGAAGTTGTTCTTGTTCAAGATGTTTTTGAAAATTTGGTAGCCTATATCGTTCACCTTGAAAATTGGGATCATCATTTAGTGTTTCTTTACATTGGTCATATGTAAATTGATGCACTGAAGAGGTTTTATCAGAATCAGTATGAGCATCAATATCAATCTCTACCATATGGATAGGTATAACAGGTTCATTAGGTTCTGCAAAGAGTGTATCAAGTTCCAGGGGAATAGAATATAGAAATGTGTCTTCATCAAAGCTAGCCTCTAGATTTACCTCTAGAGTAGTATCATCAAATTTTGACTCAGGTTCAGGTTCAGGCTCTGGTACAAATTTTTTTATCCCTAAATGAAAGGGGATCTTTTTGAAGCCTAAGCTAGTGGTATCCTTGGTGCTATGACCTATAGCCTCAATGGGCTTTAGCAAACCATTGTCATTCTTTCATATAGGACCACTCCCCTTATAGTCGAAGCACTTCATGATCTTGAAGGCCTCACTATATGGCTCTTGCTCTAAATTTGGAGCTGGAGTAGTCATTTTAGCTATCTCTTTTCCTTTATAGATCCAGGCTGTGATAGCCCTCTTTTCATCCTCATCTTCTAAAGGTGTAGAGGCTCGCACAAAGGTTCCATTGTATATTGTTTGAGGAGAGTCATCAAAAGTTTTGTTACCCTCAAAAGGTCACCCATAAGAGTGTGGGGATAGAGGTAGAGCAGCAAGTGATAGCACAGGTTCAATTTAGTATTCTCCCATGCCTGTATCCTTAAGTCTCAAAGTTTGTTCCATTTCCTTCAACTTAGAATCATAAAACTCAATGGACTCTCTATTAGCCGGAACAAAGCTATCTGCGGACTACACAAGAGTGTTGCAAGAGTAATTGGTATTAGTAGGCATAGTGACTTCCACCCCATGAAATGGAAACTTAATGCATTGATGGTACATGGACAGAACAACATGCATCCCATGAATCCAAGGCCTACCATACAAGATGTTGTAGGCAAGAGGAATGTCAAGAACTTGAAAAGTAACATCTCTCTAAATAGGTCCTACACAGATAGCTAGCACAACTAAGCCTTGGGACTTGCATTCTTCCTCATCATAAGCTTTGATGGTAATCTTTTTGCAGGAGTCTATACAATTCTCACCATAACCTAGCTGAGTAAGCAGCTTAGCGGAACAAATATTAAGACTAGCACCATTGTCTATGAGCACTCAGTGGATGCATTTAGGACCTATCATGACCTCTATATGCAAGGAAGTGTTATGCGGATGGCTCAAAGAGTGATCATCTTCTTCAGAGAAGGATAGATACTGAGGTGAGATCAAATGACCCACCATAGATTAGAACTGGTTGAGATCAAGATCCTTGGGAATGTTTGCCTTGGCGAGGGCTTTATCTAAAATCTACTTGTGAGAAGGTGAGATTTTCAACAACTCAAAAATGGTAATCTGAGCGTTGGTTCATTGGAGCTGATCTAAGATGCTATAACTAGCCGAGCTAGCTATAGGGATAGGTTTTGTGTTCTTGTTGGCAGGGCCAATAGCAGTCTTATCCGCAATTTTCTTCAGAGCAGATGTAGAAGTATCAGGACCTTTCAAAACAACTCTTCCTCGTGATCGAGTAACCACATTAGCACAGTCTTGAGGTTGTTTAGATTCAAACGAATGAGATGCAGAACTATGCAAGATGAAAGGAATCTTAGGTTTTGGAGCATTGCTGCTCCCCTTAATAGTAATCATGTCACAGTAATCTATCTCAACAAGTTCGATCATACCAATAACATTGTCATCATTAGTGTATGTGTAATTGACTTTAGCAATCTTGCATCACCCAAAAATGTTTTTGTTTTCTTTTCAATAAGGGCTATCTTGTGCAGAGTTGCTATTTATGGAAACTTACTATTTTTAGTAAGTTGGTCATATGATCTCAGAATGTTTTGATTTCATAATTGGAGGTTCATCTCAATCATTTCAGCCTACCAGTTGAGTTTCATTGCCACATCATCAGTATTGGTGAAGTTATTGAGGTTTTTGGGTACAAAATCTTTCAGGTCAATTTTGAAGGTCTCAGAGGCTCCAGATCGTGATCGACCCCTAGCTAACTAGTGCTAGCGTGTGTCAAGCACTGTAGATCTTGTCATGGCATTTTCGAAAAGTGGTTACAATAGAAAAAAAGACTTATGAATAAAAAGTTATGGCCTTCGGAAGTTGGGTTACCTAAAATCATATTTTGTATTTCTTTTGAGCCGACCCTATTGTAAAAATTGTGAAAATAAATTAATTCTATGTCTAGTCGGCCTAAAGCGCTAAATTTCTAGAACCTTCTTGGGTAGTGGAAATTGCCTATATAAGAAAGGTTTGTAGTGTTGTCTTAGGTAGTAGGGGACAGTTCTAGGTAGAGATCTGGGTATTGATTCGAGGCTTTGTCCTACAAAATATTATAAGGGAATGCCCATGTGGCTTTGCATATTGTAATTCTAAAAGTTTGTAATTCCACATTTGTGGAGATAATAAGAAGGCAATTTTTTATTCTTGCATATTGCTGTTGTATCTCTATTTCTGTTATGTGTTTGTGGTATTAAGGGGAGCACCCTTCGTTAAGTGGTATCAGAGTAGGAGTTCTTGAGTGTGTAAAAAGATCATCGATTGTGAGGCAGTTTGCACCAGGACCGTGGGTTAGGGTTTCTGTGTAAATAGATCACCGATTGTGAGGTAGTTTGCACTAGGACCGTGGGTTAGGGTTTTTGTGTAAACAAACCGCCAACTGTGAGGCAGTTTGCTCTAGGACCATGGTTAGGGTTTCAGAAAAAAGCACAAAAATGCCTCCATGAAGGGAACGTGGTGGAAGAGTTGGTGTTGTAACACCTGAGGTTAGGGAACTACGAAGACAAGTGTGAGCATTGCAAGAGGAGATTCGCAGAGGAATGAATCTTAATGTTAGAGATGAAAGTGAGGATGAAGCCGAAGAAGAAGATCAAGAAGGAGAAGTCAAAGTTGTGAACCAAGAGGAAGAAAGAATTTTCTGAGCTATCTCAAAGATTGGGAAGAGACCTAAGATTGAGGTCCTGACATTTTCTGGAAATCTTAACCCAGAAGAGTTGATTGACTAGATCAATGAATGTGAAGAATATTTTGAGTATGAAGATATTGAGGATCCTAATCGGGTCAAGTTTGTGAAGGCCAGACTGAAGGGTCATGCAAAGATCTGGTGGCAAGAGATTCAGTTGGAGTGAAATTAAAGAGGAAAGGATAAAATCACAAGATGGGGGTGGATGGTGGATAAATTGAAATGATAGTTCATCCATGTTGATTATGAGCTTGACCTACTAAAGAAAATGCAAAGTTTGAAGCAAGTAGGAAGATCTGTTCAGGAGTATACAGAGGAGTTCTATTGAATCCTCATCAGAATAGGCCATGTAGAAGCTGACAAGGAGAAAGTTGCACATTACCTTAATGGGTTGAGGCCGAGCATTGAGGAGAAGCTAAATCTGGTTTGAATGAACAATATTGAAGAGGCATATCAGTTTGCCCTAAAAGTAGAGGAAAAGTTGAACAAGAAGTTTGAGAGCAGACAAAGCGGAAGAGGTCATGATGGAAGATCTAGTGGATGGTCATATGGAGAGTGAAATGAAGATCTGAAAAAGTAGGATGAGGCCAGTAACAGTCAAAATTAGAGAGGAGATAATTTCAGTCATTTCCAAGATTAGAACAATAGAGATCAGAGAGGAAGAGGAAGAGGACAAGGTTTAGGAAGAGGAGGCTTCTATGGAACATGTTTTCACCGTGGAGAAGAAGGTCATAGGAAATTTGAATGTCCTCAATGCCAAGGAGGGATAGATAGGAGGAACGAAGGCTAGGCCAGAGTTGCATATGTAGATGAAGATGCTAGATCATCACATTCCAAAGATGCTAAAAGAGGAGAAATGTTGATTAACAGAAGAGTCTTGTTGAGTGGTGAAAGTGAACCTGAGCAAAGAAGGAGCCTGTTTCGCACCAGGTGCAAGTGTGAGGGTAAGTGTTGTGATGTGATTATTAATATTGGTAGTACTGATAATTTGGTGTTAGAAGAGATGGTGACAAAGTTGAAGCTCAAGAGGCATAAACATCCACATCCATATCGGGTTGCCTGGGTGTAGGATGACCACAAGTTCATGGTCAGTGAATAGTGCCTAGTAAAGTTCAAGATCGATGGGTACCAAGATGAGGTACTATGTGATATCATATCTATGGATGCATGTCATATGTTGTTGGGTAGACCTTGGTAGTTTGATAGATGTGTTGTACATGATGGTCGTGTGAATACCTATTCCCTGACAAAGGATGGAGTGTGACATAAGCTAAAACCATTGGAGGAAACAGAAGAAAAGGTATGTGGTAATGCAAGAATAACTTTTGTTGATAGAGAAAATTTCTCAGATGGTATGAGGCATGAGAATATGTGTTTTACGTTAATTCCAAAGGCTAAGAAAGAGGAAGTAGAAGATGTACCTGTAGAAGTTGTAGAATTATTGAATGAGTTTCAGGATATTGTATCTGATAATGTACCTGATGGATTACCACCAGTAAGAAAGATCAATGATCAGATGGACTTGATTCCAGGAGCCAATTTTCCAAATAAGGTACCACACAGAAAGACACTAGTAGACAGTGAAGAGTTGAAGATAGATTTGAAGTTTATTTCATTACATCATCCACAGATTGTATATGGAAGTAGTCCCAGAAATGCATTTGAGTTGAGGAAGATAGATAAAGGAGAAATAAGTAGTGTTGAAGCTGAGGATTTTGTAGAACACTTGAAGAACATCCATGAGGAGGTGAGGAAGCATATTACCAAGATGAATGTGTAGTATAAGGCTAAGGCAGATGAGAAAAGGAGGCATAAGGAATTTCAGGTTGGAGATGAAGTCATGGTTCATTTGCGGAAGGAAAGATTTCCAATTGGTACATATAACAAGTTGAAAATGAAGAAGTTTGGGCCATGTAAGATACTGAAGAAGCATGATTCAAGAAATGCATATGAGGTCAAGTTGCCTACTGAGATGAATATTTCACCAGTATTTAATGTTTTAGATCTGACAGAGTATCATGAAGATGAGGTTACAACAGTACAGTGGAGTATTCCAGCAACCAGTTCAGATATCAAGGAGATTGAAGACATACTGGATAGTCATGTTGGCAAAAGCACAAGGAACAGAACATATGAAGAGTATTTGGTCAAATGGAAAGGATGACCTATTGAAGATTCATCATGGCTAATGAAGGAGGAGGTTAACCGCCTTAGTTTTCCTCTGCACACCTGAGTCGTGACAGGGTCACTTCTCAAATTACCCCGGGTCTCTGATGCAGGAGCATCCTGGGTGTAAGAGCAATCTTGCATCACCCAAAAATATTTCTATTTTCTTTTCAATAAGGGCTATCTTGTGCAGAGCTACTATTTATGGAAACTTACTATTTTTAGTAAGTTGGTCATATGATCTCAGAATGTTTTGATTTCACAGTTGGAGGTTCATCTCAGTCATTTCAACCTACCAATTGAGTTTCATTGCCACATGATCAGTATTGGTGAAGTTATTGAGGTTTTTGGGTATGAAATCTTTCAGGTCAATTTTGAAGGTCTTAGAGGCTCCGAATCACGATCGACCCCTAGCTGACTGGTGTCAACAAATGTCAAGCGCTGTAAATCTCGTCATAGCGCTTTTGAAAAGTGGTTACTATAGAAAAATAGAGTTACGGTTAAAAATTTATGGCCTCCCAAAGTTGGGTTACCTAAAATCATATTTTGTATTTCTTTTGAGCCGACCCTATTGTAAAAATTGTGAAAATAAATTAATTCTATGTCCAGTCGGCCTAAAGGGCTAAATTTCTAGAACCTTCTCAGGCGATGGAAATTGCCTATATAAGAAAGGTCTGTAGTGTTGTCTTAGGCAGTAGGGGACAATTTTGGGTAGAGATCTGGGTATTGATTCAAGACTTTGTCCTATAGAATATTGTAAGGGAATGCCCAAGTGGCTTTGCATATTGTAATTCTAAAAGATTGTAATTCCACATTTGTGGAGATAATAAGAAGCTAATTTTCTGTTCTTGCATATTGTTGTTGTTTCTTTGTTTCTGTTATGTGTTTGTGGTATTAAGGGGAGCACCCTTCATCATCTTAGCATTTGAAGACTCACCCTTCTCACAAGGAGGGAAGGGATCCTTAAATGCTTGATGGTCCAAATTCTTGTTATGGCCGTCCACAACAATGTCACCACTATCAATCAAATCTTGGACTTTATGTTTTAGCTAAAGACAAGTAGAAGTCTTATGACCCTTATTCTAGTGATAGTCACAATAGGAAATGTCATTCCACCAATGAGGTCATTGTTGTGGGTCATAGAGACACTTTTCCAAAGGAGTAAGAATCTGATTCTGTACAAGAGTTTTATAGACCACATCAAGTGGTTCTCCCAAGGAAGTGAATTTGCACTTGGGTCGTGATGCCCAAGGTTTGTTTCTAGAAAACCTTGAAGGTTGCTAATTTTCCACCACAGGCTTTTCAGCCGCTTTAACTGCTTGTATGGTGGAAGAGAGATTAAAAATAGACTTAGCAAGTTTTGGGGTCACATTGTCAACCACTCCATCATTCACAATGTCTCTATTTTTGTTAACAAACTTCCCTTTATCCTTATTTGAGTTTGAAGATCCCTGTTTGTTGTCTTTACTCAAAGTCAATTCACCTTTGTTGATCATAAAGGCCTCTATTCACACTGCTTGTTTAATCATGCTATCAAAGGTTAGAGGACCTTGTAATTGCACTTGGTATACGAAGTCTGGGACAAGATTGTCCAAGAAAATGTCGAGTCTCTCAGACTCTGGTAGCTTGTGAGGACACCTTGTACATAATTGTCTCCACCTTTGGAGAAATGTTAGGAAAGATTCTCCTTGTCGCTATTTTAAATTGCAAAGATCCCAGATGTTGAACGGATGTTGAATATTATGCGAGTAATATTGGAGAAACAAATTATCCATTTCATCAAAAGTCTTAATGCCAGTGGACAATCTAGAAAACCATTCCATAGCGGGTCCACCCAAACTACAAGGAAATAAGCGCATAAGATATGTTTGATCATGCATGAATTCCATAGATAATGTGCCAAAATCCCTCAAGTGATCTTGGGGATCAGTTGTACCCAATTATTTGTCATATTTAGGGAGCTCTACTCCTCTGGGAAAAGGTGGCATATGAAGACTTCTATCGAAGGGGAAAGGACAAATACTTTCCATTGTGAATTGTTGGGTAGGTTTGTCCTTATTATTTGCAAGTTGACTAATCTGATCTTGCATGTCTCAGACCATCTTTTTCAACTTTGCAGTCTCAGTTTCTTTTTCATTGGCCATGAGTGTTTCAACTTGATAGTCTGGGGGTAACTTGGCCCCTTGTTTAGCTAGCTCAAGGAAATATTTTTCCTTCTCCTCTAGAAGGAGGATCTCCATCATCTTAATAAGAGCCTTGTTTGATTTTGTAGTGTCTATGTCATTTTGAGTTATGGTATCATCACCATCATTGCCAAGGATCTCATAAATACTTGGGACTTGATCTTGAGTCTGATCATAAGGAGCAGGATGATAAAGATACGTTGGTTGACCCCCTTGAGCTTTGTTTTGAGCTTGATGTTGATCATCTTGGGTTTGATCATGGCATTTCTCATTTCAAGGTTGGGCATGACATTGGTCATTGGAAGATTGACCAAAATGCTAGTTGTTTTGAGATTGATCAAATGTTTGACTGTATTTCCCTGGTTGGAAGTCGAATGGATCTCCCATCTTATCAATAGAGGACTGTGCAGCAATTAAAGCCTCGGTAAAGTGATGTGAACAATGTCAAAAAGGCGTAGCTAAGGTAACTTTTGATGAATGAACAAGATAAAAAGATTTAATAAATTCAAATGAGAAGATATCATCAACAATATCACTAGGTTCAAATGAGTCACTATTTTCAGCAAGCTCAACAGGTACAATAATAGGATTAGTCCGAGGAAAAGGCCTTTCAAAGTTATGAAACAATGAATTTTTTTGGAAGAATGAGTTATCTTGACCTTGGAATGAGAAACTAGGTTGCACTTCAAACAACGGATTAAAACACACTTGGAACACTAGAGTTGATTGAGACGAGCTATTTTTCAAAGTACTCAACGAAGAACTTGAGGATTCCTCACAAAGTTCAGATTTTGCAACAGATTCAGGATGATCTATTTCTTGATTAGGAGGTTCACTTCTACCTTGACTAGTATTCTGAATGAGATAAGTTTTTCCACTTCTAGTCGTGATAGTCATAGACAAAGATGTGATGAGAGAAGACTTGGGATAATGCTAGACTCTGTCTCTAAGATAACAAAAAGGAGATAAATGGCTAGAATAGCCAAGATGCAAGATGCACCTGGTACGAATCATCAAAAGAGGTGGCTAGAACAGCTCAGATAAGACTATTGCAACATGAGGTACAAAAGGCATAAAGAGATAAGGTCAACCAATGAGAGACAACACAAGTCAAAGCAAAGATCGATCGATTCCCAACTTGGGACAACCAGTTTCTAATAGTGAACAATAGGAAAATAGAAAAATAGACCTCAAACAAAAAGTAGATCAAGAAAAAGTTTGACCAGTAAATGGGAATTTAGTCTCTATTTTTGAAATCTAGATATAGGTTCACATGAAAAAATACCAGGTCATGTGAGAAAACACCAAACTTCATGCAAAAGAATAAAGTCTCTTGCAAGAAAGTGCTCTAAAAAGTGAAACTTCATGCGGGAAAGATCCAAAGTCTAACAGTTTGACATAATTTTTGAGGTAAAAGTTGAATGCTGAGATACAGCCTGAATTGACGTCTGACAGAAAATCTAGTTTCCTAATAGGTTTGAAGAATAGTTTAGTCAACAATCTCATTTTGAGGTTTCAAGCATTCATTTAAAGACACAAAGGTTTAGATCAAGTAATTGTGATATAAGAAGTAGTCGTTAACAGACCTATTAAGGACAAAGAAACTTGATAGTATCAGGGGAGTCTTTGTTTGATCATGATTGGACAATGTTTAAGACTCGATAACAAACACATAGCTATCCCTACCAAAAAAATGGTGAGAAGACAAAACCTTTGCCCCATTGCTTATGCGCATACGTGCACCTCACATAGCCATGTCACCCCCTACAGGGTGCCTGTGTTTTTGGTGTTTCCAAGGACTCAATAGTATACATTCAAAGGTTACCCTTGTGGCAGGGGCTAGTGTCGTATACCACCTTCAAGTGTCCAAGTGTATGCCTATGGTGGGAATCTACAGGAGAGATTCTTCCCCCTCCCTGTGCAAAGATTATGCTTCCTTTCAGAGGTGAACCAGGTAATCCACTAGCTAAGGAAAGTTTTTAATAGGATTCCATTCATACTAACCTCTGATGCCCCTGATACAGGGTTGAGGCCTTGCAGCCACACCAACACTTGAAATCCGTACACCCCCGCAAGCAAGGCTAGAAGCGGCACTGCTCAGTCCAAAAAACAAGGCCTTCTCAAGATGATAGTCGAAATCATGAGAAGGAAGCTAATATGGCTTTGGAGTCATTAGAATCAACAAAGCATTCTTTATTAAAGTGAGGTGTAATCACCAGTGAAAGGTGCGTACTCACTTGGGTCGTTATCAGAGGTTCAACTTCCGACAGGCCCTCTAAAGGTGACACAACTTGGCTTAGATCTGAGGGTTTGATTTTTTGTTTCTCTCAAAGAGAGAAGAGCATACTTCTCTACCTCATCACTTCACCCAAACACATCAAGAAAATTCATCACCGAGTTAGCTTCACTCCACCAAATCCACAACTTTTGGGTTTCTGGTTCTCTCAAAGAGAGAAGAGCATAATCCCCTGGTAGGTAGAAGTGTTAAAGATTCACTACCTTTCCCCGCTTCCCCAAGAATCTGTCATATTAGTAGGATCATTAGGTTTTCAGATTCATTCATGGTCATCACCTCCATGTAATGAAGAGCCAAATTCCCTATCCGACTATCAAAATTCTCAAGAAACTTTAACGAGGTCCTAATTAGACTATGTGAATGAAAGCAAGAAAACAAACACAACATTTTTATGAGATCTTCAACTATCATCTTGCAATCAAACCATTAGCATGTTTTATGTTCTTCGACAAATGTCCTATAGAAAATTGTTATGCTGTGGAAAGAACAGAGAAATGGAAATTAATAGAAAATAGAAACTGTTAGAAATCTGGAACAAAAAACACAAAGACTGGAAAAAAATTTAACAAAAAAAATGGATTCAAATCTTGCACGAGGAAGTACTCCATAGTGCACGAGAAAACATAGGGTACTGTATGAAGATAGTGAAATTTCATGCGAGAGAGTGCTACTAAGAGCAAAACTTCACGTGGTATGATCTGGATTTTTGCATGAGAATTCATACACAGGAAAGTATGAACGCATGACAGAGCTCAAATTTCCTATCAGAAAAATCAAGAATGAGGCCAGAAATTGATCTTTTCTGTCCCACGGTGGGTGCCAAAACATATGTGGTTAAAAGTGGACCTCTAACCCAACTACACACACAACATAGTCATTACTCACACAATTGAATTATGAGAATGAGTATGGATTACTCAATTTGAAATTCATGGTGAAGCGACCTATTGCCTCCTAATTAATCGGGGTGTTTAATTACTCTCAGATTGGAGAGCCAACAACCATAAGACCAAGTTAATATGGAGGATTTGAAAACTAGAATGATAAGCAAAGTACAATTAATCTAAGATGAAAATGCAATTTGTAACATAGGATGAAATGCAGATTTTAATCTAATAACTTGAAAGTAAATATGAAATGCAGATTCTATTCTAAGAAAGCTTGAAAGAAAGATGATAATTAACTAATAGCAAGTAAGCAAATTAATCTAAAGATGCAATTAACACTAAATGAGAGAAAACTAATTAATGCAACAAGCTTTGAAAATATGTAAATAGTTGAGATAGAATTTCGCTATAGTCTATGTGCTTTCAAATTGATCTATTTTCGAATGAAAGAGAAGGTTCAATAAATAGACAAACCCAGAAGAGGAATGAAGAGTTTCTTGATTCGAAACGGTTGACCCTTCATTCCCAATTGAGATAAAAAAGCATGAATTACTTAATTAACAGAATTTTTATTACCACATATGGGCGAAGTTTCGATTATTTTGAATTATTAATTCAAATAAGAGTGTCCATTCAAATAATCAAGAAATTTATTAATTCCTTTTATGGGTATTAGCTAAGGGGGTAGATTTTAATTTAATTTAAAGGCACTTAGGACTTTAGAATTAAATTAATTTATCATAGGGATTATTTAGCTAATAAAGTCAAATACTTAGGAATTAATTATAGTGTGAGATTAATGCAAATTAGGGTTTTCGCAATTAACATCAAGTCAAAATAAAGTCAAATAGGAGAGAGAAAATTGCCTAGTAAATAGGACTTTAAATGATGAAATTGAAGAAAATGCACCAAAATTGATTGAAATTATTAGGTGCCAATTTTGGGGTATTACATAAATATCTTGCATATGGGTTATGTCATGTTTTGGGGATAGATGGAGATGAAGAAAGGTTGCCAGCTGATTTGATGATGATAATCTTGGACATACAAAACTCACACGCCAACACAGACTACGATTACATTCAATATGTAATTGATACGATATATGAGGGTATGTTATGCCTCAATGCAAAGAAGCCAATCAAATTCTTGCATTATTCTCTATTGATGCATATAATTTTGTACTTCAATATTAATAATTTGGATGTGTGCATGCTGAGACCCAGGACAATGTTTGAGGGATAGCCCAACCCTGTGCAACTATGGTTGAGATTTTGGAACTACACCTCCAATGAAAATGATTTTAATGGCTTTCAAAATTGGATTGTTAATCCACTTTTGAACCTAATGGGGATAGACATCGTGAGACTACCTGTTAAGTTTCTCAAGATTCTTAGACCTAAAAAATTTGTTGGCTAATGGAAAACGGGCCATAATTAAGGTGATTTATATTTGGGCCAAAGCTATACATTAATTAGAGTATATGGTTGCCCACAGCCCCCACACTTACTCCCTAAATATGTGCCACCAAGTCTTTCTATGATGGAATTTATTTGGAAACTAATATGGACTGATAAGGAGCACCTAGATCCACATAAGAAAGGAACTTTTACTCCTCGACAATTCAAATTGGATAGTTTTCTGATTGGGAAGAGAGCATTACCTCAGCTTAGCACCTAGTTAAACCATTTCAATTTGGCCTTGGCTATATACAAGTATGTAGATTTAGAGGATTTTATCAAGTATGCCAAGAAAACACTTATCCCCAACATTGGTGTTATTAAAGAGCATGAGGGGTGTGATGATGAAGATGTGACAAGAAACATGTTAGATGAGGATGAAATAAAAAGGAAATTTAACAAATTCTATGATTTGCTAGATTTGGAAGCTCAATTAAAAAGGGCTAGAATTCCTTTTGAAGGATTTTTTCCTGACCTCCCCTATAGGAAAAGAATTGAAAGAATGGTGGAGATGTATGATACTCTCTCCAACCAATTGGAATCTTAGCTTGAAGAAAAATAGAAGATAAAAAGGGACTATTCTTCCTCAGAATATGAAGAATACACTAATGATTCACAAGAGGGAGATAGCCCACCTCAAGTAGGAGATCCTCCTATTATTGATCTAAGTCAGGACACCCTTAAGGCAGAGGATATAAATGAGCCTCCTCAAAAGAAACAAAGGCTAGAGGAAGGTGATCCCTTAAAAGAGAAGAAAACTAAGAAAGAAATAGATAGAATTGCAGCTTTAGTGCCTGGTGATAGAGCATACTATCACCATATGAGAAAAAATATTAGATAAGGAAAGAAAGTGGCTATACAAGAAGACGTTGAGCTACCCCTACTTTTGGGAAAAGATGAAAGAGAGATATACCAGGAAGAATTCTTAAGTGATGATTAATTCATTAAAAATGAAGAGTTCAAGCATTTCATTATTTGGAGGAAGAAACAAGAGATTGTCAAAAAATTACCCGAGGGCACTAACCCAGATAATGAGGCATTGAAGGCCTTAGATGCCTATGATCTAGAGTAAGACTATCTCTATTGAAGATGCCAGGAGACTGTTCAAATCCAACAGGATGCTCCTTGTGCCAGGGTGGAATTTGACTTCTACTTTCATAATTGATCAAATTAGAAGACAACTTGAGGGAAATCTTTCCCATGAGACCTAGGTTAGAGATATGATCAAAGGATGTGGGTATAGCCCCAAGTCACATGCTCTAGCAATGTGGTCACTTGCACCAAGAACTCAAAAACCTTCCCTAGTCAGTGTAGAAGAAAAAATGTAGGGGAATAAGATCATATGGACTATCCAAGACACCAGTGATCTAGAGGTGTCTAAAGCAGTGACCCATTTTGCACATCTAAATGAAGCTAAAACAACTCAACTATCAGATAGGTATGCAAAACTATTTGAAAATACAGTAACCATAGAAAAGGACATAGATAAAAGATTAATGAAAATCAAAGTCTTAGAAGATGAGTTGGAAGAATTAAAGGTTAAGCTTGAAGAGGTTTCCAAAGAAACTCCTCCTCCAGTTCAACAGTTTGAGGCTACAGACCAGTCAGTGGCAGAAATTCCCATTGAGGCAGCAGGGGATTTAGAAAAGGACAAGTTAGATGTAGCTCTCAAAGTAATCACATATGTCTTGCAACATAGGTATGAGGAGATTAAAGGGGAAATGGACTCAGTCCATAATTCATAATCTATGTTGCAGAAAATAAATGTCAACATCAAAGATGCTATGGCTACTTTAGAGCCACTTTTTATTATTTGGTCTAGAAGAGGGGATTTGTTTGAGAAACTTGAAGTACTACAACCACATAGGGAAGACATTCTAGAATCAGTGATTGAGGTTGGAATGAAGATAGAAAAAATTGGTGCTACTTGGGGATTTTTCAAAGGTAAGGCAAAACAAGTGAGAGCCAAAATGGATATGTTTGGCCCAGATTTTAGCAAGTACCTCCCTCCAATTTGAAAAAATGATGGTAACATCATAGGATTTGGTGAATGGAAGTCAAGAATGAGTCAGTTGGTGACTAGGTAGGAGGCCTTTTTGAATAATAATGGCTCCTTAGACATAGATAGGTTCAACAATACTTTGGATGCAATGTTTCAAACTAAAAATGAGTGCACCAAATTTGTTGTTGACATAAAGGCAATAATTGATTCAAGATGGGACAGAAAGGTTACAATGCTAAAAATACTAAAAGAATATGCATGGCCTTCAGAGGAAGAGGTTGCTACCTGGGAAAATAGCACCAAGCCTAAGAAGAAGAAGCAAGTTTCTATTGACTTAGAGGAAATGGAGGATGAGCGAATTCCATCATGACACCTGATCTATATGTTAGGAATAGTTCTAAGAGATAATTGAGAGGGGGGGGTGAATCAGTTATCTACAAGATTCAATTCTTTATCCAATTAAGTATAGAAGAACATTAAGCATATACACAATAAGATAACACTTAACACAACACCACAATTTTGGCTACGAGGAAACCCAAATAGGCAAAAACCTCGGTGGGAATTAACACCCACTATAAACTGCACTAGAGTATAATGATCCCTTTTAGAAGATCTTGTTAGAATAATTGAGAGGGGGGTGAATCAGTTATCCACAATCCCAATCACAAAATGTATATGCAAAAACAATTTACTAAAAATTTTGTAGCTCGGTAACATAAAATAGTATTCTATCTGTGCTTTTACCGATTACTAGTCAAATAACATATAGTGATTACCGATCAAATCCAATATGCAACATGTAAATTATGACAACAAACAATCATCACAGTCAACACATAACACAAGAGATTTAATGTGGAAACCCTGTAAAGGGAAAAACCACCTGGGACCGGCAACCCAAAAATTGTTCACTCTTCTGAAGTGAGGTCGGTGAAGACCCAGCCCTATTAAAGGTTACAAACACACTATGAGGTGTGACCTTGTTAGAGGATTTTAGACCAACCATTATCATCCAACCAACATTCACTATGGGGTTGACATGATAAAAAATGTACACTCTATGAATGACATTACAAGACTTTCTAGTCCACTCTGTTAAGAGATTTATCTATTTACAATGGTTAAAATGTAACAGCAGGTGATCTGATTACAACACAACTTCAATGTCAGATTATCAGATCTATGTTATGCTCGTTCAAATCCTCTGATCAATATATAAATTATTGTTCAATCAATATTCATTAACTTACCATCTCTTGGTTATAGCTTTCTGAGGCTCGGTAATCTCTGCAGTTCGGTTCTCCTTAACAAGTTTGATCAGGCATGCATGAAGCTAGTTCACGTGATATCTCTACAGTCTCCTTCTTCCGGCATGAGTTTCATAATGAAACCCCAGTCTCTTAAATAGACAAGTAAACCATTTTAATTCCTTCCATCAGATTTTGCCGCTTAATCTCATTTGTTGATTTTGCCACTTTAACCTTCCTTGGCTGATGTGTCAGTAACACATTTTATTTCAATCCTTTAGATCTTCTTCAAATTATGCTAGCCATTGATCTTCATAACAAACATTATCTTCAACTCCATAATCATAACACTTTACAGCTCATCAACTTCCATCGATTAAACTAGTCATTTAGTTCTTTTCTTCTACTTGGTTAACAAAGAAATGTGTCGATGAACACAAGCTCTATTTATACTATGCTCAGTATACACTACACTGCATCAGTGTATACTAAAATGCTTCTTTAACCAACCACACTACTTTGTGCATTTTTCTCTATCCTTCATCATAGATGAATGCAACATAATCAAGTCAATAACATAAGGTTATATATCATTCATAAGTTACCCAATGTATTCCTTATCCTTTTCTGTGATATCCATCTTCCTCATGTAGGTATATTTGTTCTTCATCTATTTTCTTCTTCTTTCTATAGATGTTTGGGTATAGTAATTTACAAGATAAGTATTGTCAAAACTAGTTGACTTCAATCACAATATATTACTGATTTAATCATCTTACATATCTAATTAGCAACTTAGTGATCTCAAATCACAGATCTTCAAGTCATACAATTTATTAAAATCAGTTGTAGTTCATCAATCTCTCCCTTTGGCATTGATGGCAACACAAGCAATATGAAATATGCGATACACATACCAAACATGTATTCTACAACTCTGTCAACAAATGTTGTAACTTGGTACAAGCTCTCCCTAGCTTAATATGTTTAATCACTACATTACATAAAAGCATTTGCAAGTGCAAACTAACTTCCGTGGATATGATCTTTTCATCTCATAGGTTTTCTTCTATTCTTAGTAACTGATCTTCAATTCTCTCCCTTTTTTGTATCTCTCTCCCTTTGTCTTTGGCTTCATATTGAGATCCCTCTCCCTTTGATAGCAATGCCAAAGAACAATAAAAACATACAGCTTTGTAGTAGCCATGTAACTCTCTGTTGTCTGGTGCATTCTCTGTATCTCAGTATACTAATGTGCAAATCTTTTCCAGTACTTCAACCTTTCACAACCTTAGACAAAAATCTAAAGTGTGAACTATGCTGCATCAACATGTATGATCTTCTGATAAGATTAGGTTGATGCAACCTCCAGATCACCTTAGTGACCGGTAGATAGGGGATGGACCCCAACTCTAGTCCTCAAGTATTCATATGTATCCTTCGGTAGAGGCTTTGTGAAAATGTCTGCAAGTTGTTCTTTTGATGTAACAAATTCTATCTTCACTTGCTTCTCTTGTACTTATTTCCTTAAGTAGTGATACTTAATAGATATGTGCTTTGTTTTAGAGTGCATCACTGGATTCTTTGAAATATTAATTGCACTAGTGTTGTCACAATATATAATCACTAGCTCAGTGATTACCTCATTCATACCTTCCAACACTTGTTTGATATAAGTAATATTTGAATAGTTAGTAGCAACAACAACATACTCTACTTTAGCTATAGACTGGGAAATGCAAGACTGTTTCTTACTTGTCCATGTAAAAATTCTTTCACCAAAGAAGAATGCTCCTCTGGTGGTACTCTTTCTATCATCCACATTTCCAGCCCAATCAACATCAATGTATACCTTTAGTTAAAACTTGCCTTTATTAGGAGACCATAGTCCATAATCTTTAGTTTTCTTTAAGTATCTTAAGATTCTCTTTGTAGCAACCATGTGTGACTCTCTAGGGTTTTTAGAAAATCTAGCAACTATTCCAACAACATGTGCTATATCAGGTTTACTATGAACTACATACATTAACTTACCAATCATGGATCGGTACAGTGTCTGGTTTACCTAATTAGTTCCATCTTCTTTAGTCAATTTACATCCAGTAGCCATCATTTTTCCCATAGGTTTAGCATCTTCCATGCCAAATGTCTTCAATACTTCCTTTATATATTTAGATTGTGTGATGAATATAGCATCATTCTTCTGAATCACTTGTAAGCCTAGAAAGAACTTAATATCTCCAAACATAGAAATTTCAAATTCACTTTTCATTTCATCAACAAAGGACTTACAGATGTGATCTTATCCTCCAAATATTAAGTCATCCACAAATATCTTAGCAATCAAGATAGTATCAGCATAATTTCCTTTCATGTACAGATTATTGTTCTCACTGGTTCTAACAAATCCAATACTCAACAAATAGTTATGCAGCCTCTCATACCAAGCTCTCAGTGCTTTCTTTAAACCATATAAAGCTTTATGTAATCTACATACCATATCTTTGTTGTTTGGATCAATGAACCCTTTAGGTTGTTCTATGTAGACTTCTTCTTTAAGTATTCCATTCATAAAAGAAGATTTAACATCCATTTGGTAAACCTTGAACTTTTTGTGTGCAGCATATGCAAGTAACATTCTAACTCCTTCTAATCTAGCAATAGGTGCAAAATTTTCACCATAATCTATTCCTTCCTCCTGTGCATATCCCTTCCATACTAACCTAGCTTTGTTCCTTGTTACCTCTCCATTCTCATTAAGTTTGTTTCTGAATATCCACTTAGTACCGATAACATTCTTATCCTTAGGTCTACATAATAAACTCTAGGTTTTGTTCTTCTCTATCTGTTCTATTTCCTCTTTCATTGCATTAACCCATTCATCATTTTCCAATGCAACTTTTACATTCTTCGATTCATATTCACAAACTAGACATGTACCTTGTCTTGATTTACTTCTTGTTTGCATGCCAGCTTGTCTATCTCCAATGATTTGTGTCTCAGGATGATGTCTTATGACAAATCTTTCCAGTATCCGATATCTTCTTTCTTGTTCATCTTGTGTAGGTTCATTTGCTTTCTCGATAGGTGCTTCCTTCTCATCAATTTCTTTTTCCCATTCCTCGGTATTGTTTTCCTGCTGACTAGTTATCACTGTCTGTGACATCGGTAGGTACTCTAGTTTTTCAATGTAGGTGAATCTACCGTAGTATTCCGATTCCTTTGTGCTTTCCTTTGCATTCTTATCATCAAACTCATCAACCCAAACATTAGTACTTTCAATCATTTTATTAGTTACTTTGTTAAGACACTTGTATGCTTTACTTTTAGTGGAATATCCCAAAAATATCCCTTCATCACCTTTTGAGTCAAACTTCCCATTTCTTTTATCTTTCAAAATAAAGCATTTACTTCCAAAAACTCTAAAATAACTTACAGTGGGTTTGTGGCCAAACCATAACTCATAGGGTGTCTTATTAGTGTCCTTCTTCAATTGTACTTAGTTCAGAACATAAACAACTATGCTAACTACTTCTCTCCAGTATGTCTGAGGATCATTCTTTTGTAACATTAGTGTTCTCGTACAGTCAACAATTGACCTATTCCTCCTTTTAGCTATTCCATTTTGTTGAGGTGTCCTTGGTGTAGAGACCTGTATTTTAATACCATGCTCATTACAAAAGTTAGTAAATTCATCAGAAATAAATTCACCACCTCTGTCAAATCTCAAACACTTCAATTCTTTACCAGTCTCTTTCTCAACTTTTTCTTTATACCACTTGAACATCTTAAATGCCTCTGATTTTTCCTTCAAGAACATGACTGTCATTAATCTAGTAGAATCATCAACAAAAAGAATAAAATATTTGTCTCCATAGTAAATTTGAGTTCTCATAGGATGACATAGGTCAGTATGCACTAACTCAAGTAATTTCTTTGTTGAATAATCTTTTCTTTTGAAACTAGATTTTGTCATTTTACCTTTCTGACATTCATGACACATAACATGATTAGGCTTAGATAAGTTAGGCAGACCTCTAACCTTTTTATTTTTACTGATCTTAATCATGTTATCAAAATTCACATGACATAACCTTTTATGCCACAACCATGCATCTTCATCTTTCATCATTAAACAAGAAGACTGATCATTATCAAGATAAAAACAAATTACCTCTTGATTGTGTTCCAATTCCAACAAGTCTTCCTTCATCATCAAATATCTTCACTTTCTTGCTCTCAAAAGCAACTCGGTGGCCTGAATTTTTCAATTGTGCCACACTTAGCAAATTATAGTTTAGTCTTTTTACCCAATAAGCATTGTCACATCTAATTTTATCATTTATCATCAGGGATCATTTTCCTTTAACCATACAAGGTGCATCATTACCCATTCTAACAAATCCTCCATTATGTTCTTCAAGATGATCAATTTTTTCTTCATCACTAGTCATGTTATGTGTACAACCACTATCTATGATCCATGCATCATTTTTATTAACCTTAGAGATAAGTGCTATCTCTACATACCTTTCATCTTCCTCTAAGTCATCCTTCATTGCAACAAATACTACCTCCACATCTTCATTAGTGTCGGTATTAGTGACTTCTTCTTTTGCAATGTAGCACACCTTTTGGCCTTTATCATTATTGTCTCGGTTGTCTTTGTTGTAGTGTCGGTAACTTTTGTTGCCTCTCCTCCCATAGCTTCCTTCACCAAATCGGTCTTTGTTTCTGTCATCATCTTTCCTGTGTGGAAAATTGAAGCATGCTAAAGGTAATTTAGCTCTATATCTTCCTTTACCTTTAGGTAACCTTCTGGCCATAAGAGCTTCAAGTTCATCAAGCTCATCATCAATATTTCTATCACTATCATCATTCTTATTTTTTCTACTAGACTTACCAATCTTCAGAGAAGACATTAAAGCAGATTCAACAGATGGTACAACAATATTATCAAAGTTGTTCAGTTCAAAGGTTGTAAGCTTACCAATCAGCTTATCAAGAGTAAGGTTTTTACCAGATGCAGACCTAGTTTCAAGAATTGAAGATATTCTGATTGCATAAACCGGCAATAAGGTTTTGAGAACTTTTCTTACCACTGTCTCTTCGTCAATAACACCATCAGATCCTCTGATAGCATGAACTACCTATTTTAGTCTATTTGTGTACTGCACAATATTTTCTCCTTCCTTCATTTTCATATCATTGAATCTTCCCCTTAAGCTTTCAGCTCTGGCTCTTTCGAAATTCACATCACCACTATAAACTTGAGCAAGTTTATCCCACATCTGCTTAGCAGTAGTACAGTCCTTGATATCTTTAAATTCAGCATCTATACAGGCAACAACAATCTCCATCATAGTAACATTATGTCCATGCCTGTCTCTTAGTTGATCAAGGGTCAAGGGACCAGTGGGAGGTGCAAGGTATCCATTCTCCATTAGTGTAAGGGTAGAATTCCCAATTCCAGATACATGCAACTTCATTCGAATTTTCCATATTGTGAAGTTATCCTTGTTTAGCTTTGGCACTTCCCTCTTATACATTTTGAGGTCTTTGTGATGAAGTCCTTAAAACTCTTTTCCGAGCCACCAATGCTCTGATGCCAATTGTTAGAATAACTAAGAGGGGGGCAAATCAGTTATCCACAGTCCCAATCACAAAATGTATATCCAAAAAGAATTTACTAAAACTTCTGCAGCTCAGTAACATAAAATAGTATTCTATTTATGCTTTTACTGATTACCAGTTAATAACATATAGTGATTATCGATCAAATCCAATATGCAACATATAAAGTATGATAACAAACAATCATCATAGTCAACACATAACACAAGAGATTTAACATGGAAACCCTATAAAGGGAAAGACCACCTAGGACCGGCAACCCAAAAATTGTTCACTCTTCTAAAGTGAATTTGGTGAAGACCCAACCCTGTTAAAGGTTACAAACACACTATGAGGTGTGACCTTGTTAGAGGATTTTAGACCAACCATTATCGTCCAACCAACATTCACTATGGAGTTGACAGGATAACAAATGTACACTCTATGAATGACATTACAAGACTTTCTAGTCCACTATGTTTAGAGATTTATCTATTTAAAATGGTTAAAATGTAACAACAGGTGATCTAATTAAAACACAACTTCAATTGTAGATTATCAGATCTATGTTATGCTCATTCAAATCCTCTGATCAATATACCAATTCTATTTCAATCAATATTCAGTAACTTACTGTCTCTCAGTTATAGCTTTCTGATGCTCGATAATCTCTGCAGTTCAGTTCTCCTTAACTAGTCTGATCAAGCATGCATGAAGCTAGTTCATGCGATATCTCTACAGTCTCCTTCTTCTGGCATGAGTTTCATAATGAAACCCTAGTCTCTTAAATAGAGAAGTAAACTATTTTAATTCCATCCATCAGATTTTTTCGCTTAATCTCCTTTGTTGATTTTGTCACTTTAACCTTCCTCAGCTAATGTGTCAGTAACACATTTTATTTCAATCCCTTAGATCTTCTTTGAATTATGCTAGCTGTTGATCTTCGTAAAAAATATTATCTTCAACTCGATAATCATAACACTTTACAACTCATCAACTTCCATCAACTAAACTAGTCATTCAGTTCGTTTCTTTTGCTCGGTTAATAAATAAATACGTCGATGAACATAAGCTTAGTTTATACTATGCTCGGTATACACTACATTACATCAGTGTATACTGAAATGCTTCTTTAACCGACCACACTGCTTTGTGCATTTTTCTCTATCCTTCATCATAGATTAATGCAACATAATCAAGTCAATAACATAAGGTTATAGACTCATTCATAAGTTACCCAATGTATTCCTTATCCTTATCTGTCATATCCATCTTCCTCATGTAGATATATTTGTTCTTCATCTCTTTTCTTCTTCTTTCTATAGATGTTTGGGTATAGTAACTTACAAGATAAGTAATTTCAAAACTAGTTGACATCAATGACAACATATTACTGATTTAATCATCTTACATATCTAATCAGCAACTTAGTGATCTCAAATCACAAATCTTCAAGTCATACAATTTATTCAAATCAGTTGTAGTTCATCAGATCTTACAACCTTGTTAGGATTTGATCTTTACAATGCATGAAGTATGGTGACCTGGTCAAAGGTTGGACCCTATTAGGAGTATTTTACAATTAACCTTGTTAAAGGTGAGGACACACTGTTCGGGAGCACACTGCTCAAATGGTGAAGGCTGCAACCTTCTGCTTAATAGATACACACTATATCTAGATCTTGGTGAGTTATAAGTAGACCTATTGTCTTGATTAGTTCCAATGAATAGCATATAATCTCTTCTTCTTCACATAGATCTTCAACTAATTACTGACTCAACACATTCACATCTTCTGCTCTGCACTCTTTGCTCTTCTCTATCAATCATACTTCTAGTGATCATAACTGACAGGCTATAAGTATCTTTCTCCAAATGATATAATCAAGTCATCCTATTAGAACCTTCTTGAAATCATATTAGAGAAACAATACAACTCTCCAACAACATCTCCAATGGCTATACTAAACACACAACACAAAATAGGACTGCATAACTCAATATGAGTAGATGTGCCACTTCACACAGTCGGCTCCACCAAATTAACGAAAACTTTATTCTCATGCTGAAATATGTTATGCGCTCTTAACCAAACATTATTAACTCATAACCAAACACACATATTGATGCAGGAGCATCCTGGGTGTAAGAGCAATCTTGCATCACCCAAAAATATTTCTATTACTTTTCAACAAGGGCTATCTTGTGCAGAACTACTATTTATGGAAACTTGCTATTTTTAGTAAGTTGGGCATCCAATCTCGAAATGTTCTAATTTCACTGTTGGAGGTTCATCTCAGTCATTTCAGCCTACCAATTGAGTTTCATTGCCACATCATCAGTATTGGTGAAGTTATTGAGGTTTTTGGGTATGAAATCTTTTAGGTCAATTTTGAAGGCCTTAGAGGCTCCAGATCGTGATCGACCCCCAGCTGACTGGCACTAGTGCATGTCAAGCACTATAGATCTCATCATGGCATTTCCAAAAAATGGTTACAATAGAAAAATAGAGTTACGGTTAAAAAGTTATGGCCTCTGAAAGTTGGGTTACCTAAAATCATATTTTGTATTTCTTTTGAGCCGACCCTATTGTAATAATTGTGAAAAATAAATAATTCTATGTTTAGTTGGCCTAAAGGGCTAAATTTCTGGAACCTTCTCGGGCGGTGGAAATTGTCTATATAAAGAAGGCCAGTAGTGTTGTCTTAGGGAGTTTGGGACAGTTCTAGGTAGCAGATCTGGGTATTGATTCGTGGCTTTATCCTATAGAATATTGTAAGGGAATGCCCATGTGGCTTTGCATATTGTAATTCTGAAAGTTTGTAATTCCACATTTGTGGAGATAATAAGAAGCCAATTTTCTGTTCTTCCATATTGTTGTTGTTTCTCTATTTTTGTTATGTGTTTGTGGTATTAAGGGGACCACCCTTCATCAAGTGGTATCAGATCAGGAGTTCTTGAGTGTGTAAATAGATCGCCGACTGTGAGGCAGTTTGCACCAGGAACGTGGTTAGGGTTTCAGCGAGAAGCGCGAAAATGCCTCCACAAAGGGAACATAGCGGAAGAGCTGGTGTTGTAACACTTGAGGTTAGGGCACTGCAGAGACAAGTGCGAGCATTACAAGAAGAGATTTGTAGAGGAATGAATCTTAATGTCAGAGATGAAAGTGAGGATGAAGCCGAAGAAGGAAATGATAATCAAGAAGAAGAAGACAAAATTTTGAATCAAGAAGAAGAAAGGCTTTTCCGGGCCATTTCCAAGATCGAAAAAAGACCTAAGATCGAGGTTCCTACATTTTCAAGAAATCTTAACCCAAAAGAATTGATCGACTGGATCAATGAATGTGAAGAATATTTTGAGTATGAAGACATTGAGGATCTTGATAGGGTCAAATTCACAAAGGCTAGACTAAAAGGTCATGCGAAGATTTGGTGGCAAGAGATTCAATTGGAGTGAAATAGAAAAGGGAAAGATAAAATCACAAGATGGGATCGGATGGTGGATAAATTGACGTGGCAGTTCATTCCTGTTAATTATAAGCTTGACCTACTAAGAAAAATGCAAAGTTTGAAGCAAGCAGGAAGATCTATTCAGGAGTATACAGAGGAATTCTATCGAATCCTCATCAGAACAGGCCATGCGGAAGCTGACAAGGAGAAATTTTCCTATTACCTTAATGGGTTAAGACTAAGCATTCAGGAAGAGCTCAATCTAGTTTGAATGAATAGTATTGAAGAGGCATACCAGTTTTCCCTAAAAGTAGTGGAAAAATTGAACAAGAAGTTTGAGAGCAGACAAAGTGGAAGAGGTCATGATGGAAGATCTGGTGGACGGTCATATGGAGATCAAAATGAAGATCTGAAAAAGCAAGATGAGGCCAGTAATAGTTAGAATCAGAGAGGAGATAATTTCAATCATTTCCAAGATCAGAACAATAGAGATCAGAGAGGAAGAGGAAGATGACAAGGTTCAGGAAGAGGAGGCTTCCATGGAGCATGTTTTCACTATGGAGAAGAAGGTCATAGGGAATTTGAATGTCCTCAACGCTAAGGATGGACGGATAGGAGCAATGAAGATCAGGCGAGAGTTGCACATGTAGATGAAGATGCTAGATCATCAAATTTTGAAGATGCAGAAAGAGGAGAAATGTTGATTAACAGAAGAGTCCTGCTGAGTGGTGAGAATGAACCTGAACAAAGGAGGAGCCTCTTTTGCACTAGATGCAAGTGTGAGGGTAAGTGTTGTGATGTGATTATTGATAGTGGAAGCACTAACAATTTAGTGTCAAAAAAGATGGTGACAAAGTTGAAGCTCAAGAGGTAGAAACATCCACATCCATATTGGGTTTCCTGGGTGCAGGATGACCACAAGGTCATGGTCAGTGAACAGTGCCTAGTGAATTTCAAGATTGGCGGGTACCAAGATGAGGTACTATGTGATATTATATCTATAGATGCATGGCATATGTTGTTGGGTAGGCCGTGGTAGTTTGACAAATGTGTTGTACATGATGGTCGTGTGAATACCTATTCCCTGACAAAGGATGGAGTGCGACATAAGCTAAAACCATTGAAGGAAATAGAAGAAAAGGTATGTGGTAATGCAAGAATAACTTTTGTTGATAGAGGAAATTTCTCAGATGGTATGAGGCATGAGCATATGTGTTTTACCTTAATTCCAAAGGCTAGGAAATAGAAAGTAGAAGATGTACTTATAGAAGTTGTAGAATTATTGAATGAGTTTCAGGATATTGTATTTGATAATGTGCCTGATGGATTACCACCAGTAAGAAAGATCAGTCATTAGATTGACTTGATTCTAGGATCCAGCTTGCCAAATAAGGCAACACACAGAATGACACTAGCAGAAAGTGAAGAGTTGAAGATAGATTTGAAGTTTAGTTCATCAGATCATCCACAGATTGTATATGGAAGTAGTCCCAGAAATGCATCTGAGTTGAGGAAGATAGATAAAGGAGAAATAAGTAGTGCTGAAGCTGAAGATTTTGTAGAACATTTGAAGAACATCAATGAAGAGGTGAGGAAGCACATTACCAAGATGAATGTGTAGTATAAGGCTAAGGCAGATGAGAAAAGGAGGCATAAGGAATTTCAAGTGGGAGATGAAGTCATGGTTCATTTGCAAAAGGAAATATTTCCAGTTGGTACATATAACGAGCTAAAATGAAGAAGTTTGGACTATGTAAGATACTGAAAAAGCATGATTCAAGAAATGCATATGAAGTAGAGTTGCCTACTAAGCTGAATATTTCACCAGTATTTAATATTTCAGATTTGACAGAGTATCATGAAGGAGGTATTGAAGATGAGGTTACAGCAGCATAGTGGAGTATTCCAGCAACCAATTCAGATATCAAGGAGACTGAGGACATACTAGATAGTTGTGTTGGCAGAAGCACAAGGAACTGAACATATGAAGAGTATTTTGTCAAATGGAAAGGATGACCTATTGAAGATTCATCATGGCTAACGTAGGAGGAGGTTAACCGCCTTGGTTTTCCTCTGCACACTTGAGTCATGACAGGGTCACTTCTCAAAAATTACCCCGGGTGTCTGATGCAGGAGCATCCTGGGTGTAAGAGCAATCTTGCATCACCCAAAAATATTTATGTTGCTTTTCAATAAGGGCTATCTTATGCAGAGCTACTATTTATGGAAACTTGCTATTTTTAGTAAGTTGGCCATACGATCTCAAAATGTTCTGATTTCACTGTTGGAGGTTCATCTCAGTCATTTCAACATACCAATTGAGTTTCATTGCGACATCATCAGTACTGGTGAAGTTATTGAGGTTTTTGGGTACGAAATCTTTCAGGTCAATTTTGAAGGCCTTAGAGGCTCCGGATCGTGATCGACCCCTAGTTGACTGGCGCTAGTGCATGTCAGGCATTGTAGATCTCGTCATGGCATTTCCAAAAAATGGTTACAATAGAAAAATAGAGTTACGGTTAAAAATTTATAGCCTCCAGAAGTTGGGTTACCTAAAATCATATTTTATATTTCTTTTGAGTTGACCCTATTGTAATAATTGTGAAAAATAAATAATTCTATGTTTAGTCGGCCTAAAGGGCTAAATTTTTGGAACCTTCTCGGGTGGTGGAAATTGTCTATATAAAGAAGGCCCGTAGTGTTGTCGAAGGGAGTTCGAGACAGTTCTGGGTAGTAGATCTGGGTATTGATTCGAGGCTTTGTCCTACAAAATATTGTTAGGGAATGCCCATGTGGCTTTGCATATTGTAATTCTGAAAGTTTTTAATTCCACATTTGTGGAGATAATAAGAAGCCAATTTTTTATTCTTGCATATTGTTTTTGTTTCTCTATTTCTATTATGTGTTTGTGGTATTAAGGGGAGCACCCTTCATCACATATAAAACTGATAGGCGCAAATGGTGAAATAATATAAACAATGTCGGCTCCATCAGATAAACCTAGGAAACTATAACTGGCAACTGAAAACATCATAACTCAACCTGTACTACACAACTAACTTTATGTCCATGAACATAGCTTCACTAACATGTCTACAACATAAATATAAATGCACAAGGCTCCATCATAACTGTACTATAAATCTCATACCGAACTTTGGCTGTCACTCTATTAGGAATACTGCTGATATAAACTGCTACACAACTGACTGCACTTAGAATCAACCTCTGCATCTATGATATCATGCTGATAACATATCCTTACAACATATGCTCAAGGGTCTTTGCATAAGGCTTCCACTCACGCTGCTTACCATATGTTGTCATCAATGACAAACATACAATCAACATTGACTTGTTGGCAAATCTCCAACAATCTCCCCCTTTGGCATTGATGGCAACATATGGAATGAAAAACACCACCAATCCAAACGTGTAATTATTTTATAACATTCTCCATTTCCTCAACAAAACTCCCCCAAGGATGAATCCTCCAACTGCTGCTGAATGCTCTGAATATTAACTGTTATATACTCCCCTTACTACTACATACTGTAATACCCCAAAAATGGGCTATAGGTTCATTAACCTCCTACATCTTCAAATCAAATGAAATCGACATCAAAGTCCTAACCTAAGGCACATCTACACATTATCGAATTTAATTGATTATCCCAAATTCTGCATCAGGGAATATTCTTAAAAATATTTTTGATTTATCATAATTATTCTTAATTTAATAATTATTTGTCGATAAATCATATTTATCCTAAAGTTGATTAATTGAATATGATGAATATTTAATTAATTAATTTAATTCTGCCACTTAATTATTTAATTAAATTTAATTATATTTATTCCTAATTATCTTAATTATCTTTAATTTAATGATTATTTGGTGATAAATCCTATTTATCCTAAAGTTTAATTAATTGAATATTCTGAATATTTAATTAATTAAGTTTAATTCTACCACTTAATTATTTAATTGAATTTAATTATATTTATTCCTAATTATTATTATTTAAATTTGACAATAAATCAAAATTCCTATCATTAATTGATTAAATTCTTATTTAATTAATTAAAGCAAGTTGTCATATTTAATGATATTATTTTTGAATAAAGTTTGATTAAAATAATTGATTAACTCACAAATTAGTTATTTTTAAATTTAAAATCAGTTAAGTTGAAGATAAATCACTTTAGTTATTTAATTAATTCATATTAAATTATGCACAATCAAAAAAGAAGTCAACTAGAAATCAACAGTCAAGTTTAAATTTAAACTCAACATTCAATTATGAGTTGAAAATTGAACTAAACTCTATTTGGAGTTAAAAAGTTGTTTTTGCATGATTTTGCATGTTTTTATGGATTAATTAATATTTAATTCTTGTTGACTCAAAAATCAACCTGAGTTCATCAAGAGTGATTTATGGCTTTTCTCATGCACCTCCAAAGCCCTGGATTTCTATAAAATCAAGGCTTAGCTCTTCACAAATCATCCACAGAATCCACAGAATTTGCATACTTACTCTGGAGAATCGACATCTGAAGAATTGAAGCTTCTTGCGAATCAACAATTTTTATGAGATCAATCTTGTTTTCAATTCATTTTAGTTTTATTTCATATCATTGTTAAATCAATTTTCATATTAGCATAGATTCATATCAAGTTTTCATTATCATAATTGCACAGAAAAACCAAAAAAATAGATTAATTGCATCATTCTATATCTAGATTTTGCATTCAAATCCTTCATTTAGGTGTCATCAAGGTCACTGATCTCGGTCCAATCTAAGAATACATACTCACATCTATTAGAAGGCAGTAAATCGCCTGGTTAGTTTAGTTTTTCATTTATTGCACAATTTTGATTTCAACTAACCTCTAATATTTTATTGAAGTGTTGTGTCTACAGAATAGGTACAAAATTCACGCACACACATACTTCCCCTTTCTAGAATATACTCCCCCTTTCTAGATTAAAACAACTATTTTGTTTTTCATGACTATATACTCCCCCTTTGACATCAATGGAAAAGGGCACCAAAACAAATAAGCACTGGTACTACTCTTGAAGTAGAGTAGTCAACCATTCATCAGTCACTGAGGACTGATGCACTACTGCAAACTCTTATCAGATCCAGGGAAGGGAATTACTCACAGCTTCTCCCTGAGATACTCAAATGTATCCTTTAGTAAAGGCTTTGTGAATATGTCTGCTAGCTATTCTTTTGTGCTCACATAATCCAATTTTACATCTTTCTCTGCAACTTTCTCTCTTAGGAAGTGATATTTTATCTCAATGTGTTTTGTGTTTGCATGAATCACAAGGTTCTTTGACATATTGATAGTGCTAGTGTTGTCACAATGAATAACAATAGGGTAGTCAATCTAAATTCCAAAATCCTTTATCATTTGCTTGATCCACACAATTGTAGAAAAATTTAAAGTTGTTGCTACGTACTCTGCTTCCGCTGTGGACTAAGAAATATAATATTTCTTCTTTCTTGTCCAAGTAACAAGTTTATCTCCAAGAAATATTGATCCTCCTAAGGTACTCTTTCTATTATCCAGGCAACCTGCCCAATCTACATTTGTATACACATGAAGTTCTACATTTTCTAAATTAGGATACCATAAACCATAGTCTATAGTTCCTTTCAAATATCTGAATATCCTCTTTACTACCATGAGATTACTTTGTTTAGGTTCTATTGCAAATCTTCCAACAATACCAACTACATTAGATATATCTGGTCTAGATTGAGTAAGATATATGAGTTTACCAATCATAGACTTGTATAGGATTATGTCTAATGTTGTATAATCATCTTCTTTTGAAAGCTTTCTTCCTATTATCATAGGGGTACTTACTGGCTTCCAATCATCCATCTTGAACTTCTTCAATATTTCTTTCACATACTTAGACTGATTAATGAGAATACCTTTGTCTGTTTGCTGCACATTTAGTCCCAAAAAGTACATGATAGGTCCAATCATGCTCATTTCAAATTCTCTCTGCATCTCTTTGGAAAATTATGCACTAAGCTTGTCATTACCACCAAAAATAATGTCATCAACAATAATAGCAACTAGTAATAATCCTTCAGGTGTCTCTCTTATGAATAAGTTATAATCTGTTACTCCTTTCTTGAATCCAATCTTAGTCAAGCAACTATCTAGTCTTTCATACCATGCTCTAACGGCTTGCTTAAGTCCATAAACGGCTTTCTTCAACCTGCATACCATATTTGGTTTGTCTGATAAAGTAAATCCTTCAGGCTTCTCTATGTAGACTTCTTCCTTCAACTCTCCATTTAGGAATGTTGACTTGACATCCATCTAATATACTCTAAATTTTTTGAATGTTGCATAGGCTAGAAATAAATTTATGGCTTCCAATCTTCTTACAAGGGAAAATGTATCTAAATAATCAATACCTTCTCTCTGTGCATATCATTTACATACTAGTCTTTCTTTGTTCCTTACAATTGTACCATCTTCATTCATCTTGTTTCAGAATATCCACTTGGTTCCAATAACATTCTTGTCGCTAGGTCTAGGGACCAATTCCAATGTATCATTCTTAATTATTTGATCTAGCTCTTCTTTCATTGCTTCATGCCAATCTTAATCATTACATGCGTCTTCAACACTTAAGGGTTCAATTTGTGAAAGTAAACATACCGCTTCATCAACTATTGAACTTTTTGCCTTTGATCTTGTCATGAATTTTCTATTCTGATCTCCAATGATATCTTCTTTTGAATGGTATCTTGATGTGAATTTTGGAACATTAGGTGTGACTCTCTCATCTTTCTTCTATGATTCTTCTTCACTTGTTTCAAGGTCATTGAATAATACATCAATGATGTCAAACATTTCTTCAACAACTGTTTCTCTACTGAGAGGACTAGGTTCTTCTTCAATCATAGGTGCATAATCATGATATCTCTCTTGAATCATAAACTTTTCATCAATCTTTACATGAGAACTTTCAATGATCTTCTTCAATCTTAAGTTAAAACATCTATAAGCTTTTCTTTTAGTAGAGTAACCAAGAAAAATACCTTCATCACTTCTTGCATCAAACTTTCCAATAGCTTCATCTCTCTTGATGTAGCACTCACTTCCAAAGATTCTAAAGTAGTTTACTATAGGTACATTCCCAAACCATAGCTCATAAGGTGTATTGTTTGTGTCTGGTCTTAATTGAATTCTATTAATAGTATAGACTCCAATATTAACCGCATCTCTCCAATAGGTGTGTGCAACTTTTCCTTCAATCATGATGGTGCGTAATGTGCCAAGTATGATCCTATTTCTTCTTTCTAGAATTCCATTCTGCCAAGGGGTTCTAGGTGCACTTAGTTGTCTATTTATCCCATGTTCTTTGTGACACTCATAAAATCTATCAGAGGTGAATTCTCCTCCTCTATCTAATCTCAAATATTTTATCTTTAATCCAGATTCATTTTCAACTTTAGCTTCGAATATCTTGAACTTCTCAAATGCTTCAAATTTATGTTTTAAGAATGCAACCCACATCATTCTAGAATAATCATCAACAAACAAAATAAATTACCTTTGAGCATAGTATGATCTTGTTTGAGTTGGTCCACATAAGTCTGTATGCACTAGATCCAATTTGTTCTCTGCTAAATTATGCTTGCTTTTGAATGAATTCCTCACATTTTTTCCCATCACACATTCCATGCTTATTGTATCAACTAGTTTTACAATACTAGGAAGGTCTCTAACTACCTTTACATTTCTTATCTTTACTATATTATCAAAGGTGATGTACATAGTCTTTTGTGCCATAACCAACTATCATCTACTTTAGCAACAAAACAACTTGCTTCTGAATTAAGATGAAAAACATTACCTTTTGTCTTTGAATCTAATGCAATCATTACTCCTTCTTTGTTATTAATGATGCATTTGTTGTCTTTGAATTCCAACTGATATCCTTTGTCAAGCAACTGTCCAACACTTAGTAGGTTATGTTGCAAACCATCAACATATAGAACATCATCAGTATTATTCTTTCCATCCAAGGTGATATCTCCTCTACCTATGATAGGTTTAGGAGTGTTGTCTCCAAATCTAACCATGCTGCCTTTGTACTTTTCTAGATGTACAAATCTATCTTTGTCTCCTATCATGTGATGTGACTAACTGTTGTCAATGATCCAGCCTATTCTGATGTCTGCTTGTGAAATTAATGCTAACTCTTGTGCTTTCTTTTCATCTTCAATATCCATCTCATCAAACATCTTCTCCATATCTTCAATAGTAATGAATCTAATTTCATCTTCTACTAAATCTTCATCGGATACTCCATCTCTAGCGTAGTAACATTCTTTTGTATACTTAGGCTTGTAATTAGTTTTGAACTTCTTGACTCTTGTAGGACACTTAGATGCAAAGTGACCAATTTTTTTGCATGAAAAGCATTCGAATGGTAACTAACCTTCATATTTTCCTTTTCCTTTTCTTTCTTTCTTAGAAATCATAGCAATAAAATAATCTAGTTCTTTACTTGATATCTCAAATGCTGAAATCTTATTGATTAAGGTCTCTCTTCTGAAGTCTTTTGAAAACTGCATAGTCTCATCTATGATGTTTATCTTGCTCTCATATTCTATTGTCAGAGTAGTCATCAACTTATCCATTATGTCTTCTTCTAAAATTTCTCCACCATTTTTTCTAATTTCTACAACTGCTTCATTAATTATTTTATTGCAGGCTCTGATCTTCTCTTTAGGTAGCATCTCCAATGTATTGTACTTTTTCTTCCTTGTATTTCTATGCGCATTCTTGGCTTGGATGTCTCCTTCAAACATGTCTTCTAGATACTTCCATATCTTGTAGGCTTTATCTACATTCTTGATCTTTGAAAACTCACTAGCAAACAAGGCGCTGATAAGGGCTTCTTTGGCAATAGCATTTTGAGTGAACATATCCTTTTTCTTAAGAGTTGCATATTCCTTTGCAAGATCTGATAAAGAGAGAATCTGAACTTCTTTAGTAGCTACTTCAAAAATCTCAAAAGAAATGTACTGAAAATGTGTTGTCATTTTGTTCTTCCAGTCTAGATAATTCTCTCCATTAAAGTTTGGACTTTATTTTCTAAAGAATGCCATCTGATCAACCTCAAGCTGTTAAACTTTCTCTCTGAGGCACTTGGCTCTAATACCAATTGTTAGAAATAGTCCCAAGAGATGACTAAGAGGGGGGGGGTGAATTAGTTATCTACAAGATTCAATTATTTATCCAATTAAGTATAGAAGAATAATAAGCATATACATAATAAGATAACACTTAACACAACACCACAATTTTGGTTATGGAGAAACCCAAATCGGTAAAAATCTCGGTGAAAATTAGCACCCACTATAAAGTGTACTAGAGTATAATGATATGTGTTATAAGATCCTACAACCCTATTAGGAGTTGATCTTTACAATGCATGAAGTACAGTGACCTGGTCAAAGGTTGGACCCTGTTAGGAGTCTTTTATAATTAACCTTGTTAAAGGTGAGGACACACTTTCTGGGAGCACACTGCTCAAATGGTGAAGGCTGCAACCTTTTGCTTAACAAATACACACTATATTTGGATCTTGGTGACCTGGAAGTAGACCTGTTGTCTTGATCAATTCCAATGAATAGGATATACTCTCTTCTTCTTCACATAGATCTTCAACTGATGATTGACTCAGAACATTCACACCTTCTGCTTTGCACTCTTTTCTCTTCTCTATCAATCATACTTCTAGTGATCATAACTGACTGGCTATAAGTATCTTTCTCCAAATGATATAATCAAGTTGGCCTATTAGAAACTTCTTGAAATCATATTAGAGAAACAATATAAATCTCCAACAACATCTCCAATGGCTATACTAAGAACGCAACACAAAATAGGACCGCACAACTCAATATGAGTAGACGCATCGCTTCAGATAGTTGGCTCCACCAAATTAACTAAAACTTTATTCTCATATTGAAATATATTATGCACTCTTAACCAAACATTCTTAACTCAACCAAACACTAAACCAAACATGCATATCAAACTGATAGGTGCAACTACTGAAACAATATAAACAATGTCAACTCCATCAGATAAACTTAGGAAACTGTAACTGGTAACTAGAAAAATCATAACTCAACCTGTACTACACAACTAACTCTATATCCATGAACATAGCTTCACTAACATGTCTACAACATAAATATAAATTCACAAGGCTCCATCATAACTATACTGTAAATCTCATATCGAACTCTATCTGTCACTCTGTTTGGAATACTACTAATATAAACTACTACACAACTGATTGCACTCATAATCAACCTCCGTGTCTATGATATCATACTGATAACATATCCATACAACATATGCTCAAGGCTCTTTGCATAAGGCTTCCATGCACGTTGCTTACCATATGTTGTCATCAATGAAAAACATACAGTCAACACTAGCTTGCTGGCAAATCTGCAACACTATGAGCACAAGGAGAGTAATTATTATAAAGAGGATGATGTAGGTTAGCCTGAATGGTGGTCATCATTTACAAAAAATCTTTTGTAGTTACTCTGAATACTAATAGAAAAAGGTTCCACTCAAGGGGATTCACCATGAGAAGGAACAGTTTTCTAGCGCCATTTACCCCTTTTCTATTTTAATTTAAATGTATTTTGCATTGTAGTGCAAGTCACTATCACTAGCCATCTGAAGCTATCCATCCAATGAATAACTATTTATTTTAAAGTTTGTATTGAAAAGATTATTTGTTCATGTCTGTGTCAAGTATGCAGATAGCTATTGTGATTCTTTAAAGAATTTAATCTAAGAGGTATACCTGCCTAAGCTAGGAGCTCAAAGTGAAGAAGGATCCATATCCTTAATACCTTAGCATTTTGGTTGTTAGATGCATCTATTGGGTCTATACAAGTTAAATATCAGGAGTTTTCTAATTAGTTTTGATCATCTATAGTTTTAAACACTAACAAAATTGGTGACTCTGTTGGGGATTTAAATATTTTTGCAATAAGCTTGTTATAGTTCCTGTTAACCATTTGTTGTTTTACTTAGAAGACCAGTTTACCAAAATTTACTCTCACAAACCTGTGGGTAGTGACTCTGAAATCTTTTTTTACCATTTCTTGGTTTAGCATAAAGAAAATTGTGAAGGTAACTTGTCAAAGTTATCATGAGTCGACAAAGATACACTAGGTCCTATTATAAAGATCACCTCGAAAGTAATACGGGTGATGAGCTCCATACACCTAGTAGAAAGCAATGGTCTAAATGAGGTATGTTTAACCGTAGTTCCCCTAGACCATCTAATGAGAATGCTTCAACACCTATCCCAAAAAGTGGTTCCCTCTTTTTCTTAAAACCATGATTTTCTTTAAAGAATGAACCCTGACTTAGTTAGTCCTCCTCAGGAAGATGAATTCATAGATATAGGATTTTTTCCTACACGTGAAAGTTTAGACCAAATAGGAGAAACCTCTAATGCTGAGACTACTTTTCATGATTTTTAGAAGTTGCGAGAAGAAGTTATGGCTTTGAGGAAAAAGGAGCAGGAACAATTATTGGAAATTGCAAAGAAAAGAAAATAGCGGGAGAAAGAAACTTATGAGATGCTCATGGAAAGACAAGAACTCGTGAGAAAGACCAAGAATAATGAGCTCCAAGAAAAAAATATAAATCAAGAATTTTAGGGTTTGGACAATGAATTGTTTGGTGATATGGAGACTTTGAGACAACAAGTCAATAGCAATGAGCCTAATCCCAAGAAGGATGAGTTTGAGGGTGAAGACCCTATCCTGAGATAGTTGCATCCATCAGAGATCAAAAGAAATGAGGATCTCAGAAATAATGTAAAAGATGCATCTGACAAGGGAAAGAAAAATGATTGGGATCAACATAAATGAATCCAAGAAGAATAGTTCTTTTCCTTATACTATACCTTAGGTAAACTTAGAGTTAGAAAAGGATAGAAAGGCCAAGGAAGACCTAGCTATCCAACTAGAAAAAATGGAGTTAGAAGCTATTGCAGATGAAATGAAAAGGAAAATTGTTTTCTTAAATGAAAATATGAATACAACTACTAGTAGTTCAATCCCTGTTACTAGTGGGACACTACCATAAAATTAATCATGTGGTCCTATCTCCAAGCCTCAAACTCTAAGCAAGTGGCCCAAGGACCAGTTCAAAATATAAATCCAATAATCCCATTTTCTAGTGGCCCCATTGGGAATGTGTTGCATCAAAATACTAGAGGTAGTGTGGTCCAAGCTTCACAAAATTTGCAAAGAAGGCCAGTTCATCTGGACAAATACCGACCATTATTCTTTGATGGTATTCCTAGTCAACTGAATGCAATCCCCAATGAGGTAAGAGACAAAATTCCTAAGTTCATAGGTAATAATGTCATTACATGTGAAGAGCATCTTAAGTCTTTTATAGATAAAGTAAATGACTATGAAATTGAGAATGAAGATATTGTTATGAAACTTTTCGTTCAGTCACTAACAGAAGATGCTAGGGATTGGTATAGGGGTCTACCTAAGAATAGCATTACTTCATGGGATGAATTTGTGAGAAACTTTAAGGAACAATATGCTAAAAATGTCAATTCTAGTTACATGCTTAATGAATTCAATAATATTAAAAAACATCCAATTGAGAGCATGTATGAATTCAATGGTAGGTTTCAGAGGGCCATGTACAAATTGTTTCAAGTCCTAAGATTAGATGATGAAGTTTTCCTGACCACATACTTCAATGCTTTGGAGGGAAAAATGTCTTACCTCTTAAGATACAAATGCCCATGCACTCTGAGAGATGCTTTCAAATTAACAAAAAACATTGAGAGTAATAGGAAAGCATCTGGTCAGATGTACAAAAGGGATGAAGGGAGATTGTGGAAAGAGACCAAACCACATACTGCAAAACCTACCAAAGAAGATGACAAAGTTTACAAGTTGGCCAGTGTTTTCAAGGATCTCTATACTAGGATTGAAAAGGGTGGGAGAGGTTTTTAGGATAATAGACCACCATATCAAAAGTAGGAAAGATTCCCTAGGTTACATGATCAGCCCTATAAAACAAATTGGAAGGATGTGAAGCTTGTTTTTAGTACCCATGAACCACAAAAGGGAAGGGATAGCCCAAACCCTTTAAAGAAGAATGCATCTCATAATGTAGAGAGTGTTCAATAGTGTGTGGCTTGTAATATGGCTCACTCACCTTATCAATGTGTTGTAGCCCAAGCCTTAGGAGAAGAACCAGAAGATTTGTGTGCAAGAGATCATGAAGGATATGAAAAAGCATGCAGTAAACATGTTTACCACTGAAAAGGTGGAAGAGCTTTCATCTTCAAAAGATGAAGAGATTTTGGTTGATGTTGATCATAAGAGGAAAATTCTTCCCATGTATGAACAAAAAGTTTTTTCCCATTCTGATCAAGAGGATTTTGATGATGATATTTGCAAAACAAATGTTGTCAGGTCAAAATTGGAAAATGCTCACTGGAGAAAGCCCTGTAAAGAAGAAATCAGGACTCTAACTGTGGCTGCAATTTCTCAAGCCAAATCCTCATATAACTTGAGAAATAGAAGAGTAGAAGCTGATCAGGGAGTTCCAAGGTCATTATTTGTCAAAGATAACTCTCAAAATAGGGTTTCTCCAAAACCAAGTGTTATCAAAGGAAATAATGGTAACAACAATAAAGAAGAGCCCATTCTTATTCAAAATGCAAAAGGGAATAAGGAAGTTACCCAGAGAAGGGAAATAAAAGGGTTAGTAGGGGAAAAGACTTGTCTGATCTTTCTACCGAGCCCCCAAATTTTGACATGAGACATGCTTTATTTCAAATGAAGCTTTCAATCCCTTTGTTGAGATGTTAAAAATAAAAGAGCATAAGGTAGCTGCCTTGGCATTAATAAATGAGGAGTGAGACATCCCTATTGTATTAGAAATGGGAAAGTCAGTGGAAGGACCTGAGATAATTAAGAAGATTTCTAAATTTTGTGTTGTAAATATTGTGACTCAGGAGCCATCTTCCATTGATCCTTTCTATGTTACTCTGATTGTTAATAACCCCCTGCTTAAAAATTGCATGATAGATTATGGTGCTGCAGCTACTGTGATGCCATACCATGTCATGAAAGAGATGGGATTGAAAGTTGATACATCAAATGGTAGATGCTATTCCATGGATAACAGAGCAATTCCTATGGCAGGGACATTGTTTTGGATAGAGGTAAAAATTGTTGCATTTCTTGAAGCTACTTATAGGATGGATGTAGTTGTAGTTGACACCAAGCCTCATTATGGTATGCTACTATCAAGAGAATGGGAAAAAATAATGGGAGGAAAGTTGTAATTCAAAATGTCATGTGCTACCATACCTATAAATAGTATTAAGGTAAAGTTGTATAGAGAGCCTCACTCTTCTATCATGATTGAAATGGTAGCCCCTGAAGATCTAAATTGTTGTGTTAACATTGACATGGAGAATTTTATGGTTGAGGAAATAATGCCACAACTAAAGAATATTGATCCGATTGTTGATGAATTAAAATTACAACAAGATGGACTATGGTAGTTGTACTTTAATGGAGGATTCTCTAGAGAAGGCTCGAGAGCTGGTGTATTACTTATATCTGCATCAGGTATTACTTTTAAGTACTCCTTTCTGTTAACCTTCCAGTGCACTAACAATACTGCCGAGTATGAAGCCTTGATATTGGGATTAGATATTGCCATAAAGCATGGTATAAAATGTTTAAAAGTTCATGGAGATTTCCAATTGATCATAGCATAGATCAAGACTAAATATGCTGCCAAGGATGCCAAACTTAAAATATATAGATATGTTGTCTAGGATAGAATTCAATTTTTTTATGCCTTCAATATTCTCTGGGTAGAAAGGTCAAAAAATATCATGGTAGATTTCCTTGCAAATGTTGCACTAAAAAATAATGATGTTACCCTAACTGGTGTGTCAAAGTTAGAGATAAAAAGTAGACTTGTTGTGCCTGATAATGTTCATAATTGGCAAGTTTTTGAGGATGATAATGATATCCTTAGGTTCATTCAAGGTTTGGATCAATATGATGGACAACAGATTGATTTTAATGACCATCAAGAAGTTGATGATGGAAAGAAGTGTATCACGGGAAATGAAATTGTTCAGCTAGCTTCCAACCATATTCCTAAGGGGTTAGTTGAACTAGAAGGCATGTTCAAAATAAATGAAAATTACATGTCACAAAAATCCAATGCTAAGGTTGATGATCTAGAAGAAGTAAAACTAGGATCAGCAACATCCCCTTAGTTAGTATATATTGAAAAAGAATTGAGTAGAGAGGTGAGAATTAATTTAATAAGAAATATAAAAAGGTATAAATATGTATTTTCCTAGTATTATGATGACCTCAAATCTTATAGGGAAGACTTGTTTCAGCATGAAATCTCTCTAAAAGAAGATGCCAAACTTTTTAGGAAGAAACAAAGGCCTATCAATCCCCTGCTAGCCACTAAAATGTAGACAAAGCTGACCAAGTTGAGGGATGCAGGTATTACTGAGCCCATAAGGCATTCATCTTGGGCCTCTAACCTAGTACCAGTCAGGAAGAAGAATGGTGACATAAGGTTGTGTGTAGATTTCAAGATCCTGATTGTTGCCTCATTAAAGGACAACTATGGATTGCCAAATATGGAAGCTATGCTTCATAAAGTGACTGGTTGTGAGTTATTATCCATGTTGGATGGTTTCTCTAGGTATAACCAGGTGCTGGTTAAGGAATCAAAACAATTCAAGACAATATTTACCACTCCTTGTGGAACCTACGTATATGTCCAAATGCCTTTTGGTTTAAAAAATGTTGGAGCCACTTTTCAAAGTGCAATGGATATAACCTTTAAAGATCTTATTGATGTTCTCATGGTAGTATACCAAGATGATCTGATAGCTTATTCTAAAAGGGTTGATGATCATTGCAATCACCTAGAGAAAGTATTGGTCAAAGCTTTGGAGTTTGGCATATCTTTAAATCCTAAGAAATGCCATTTTTCTATCACTGAAGGGAACCTATTAGGGCATATAGTGTCCAAAGAAGGAGTAAGAATTGATCTTGAAAGAGTTGAAGCCATTAAAGGGGTTCATGCTCCCAAAAACCTCAAAGGTATGTAGTCTTTCCTTGGACAGATTAATTTTGTCACAAGATTCATCGCTAACTTTGTAGAGTTAGTCGAGCCTATAGTCAAGTTTCTAAAAAAGGATGTGAAATTTGATTGGAATCAAGAAGCACAAGGGGCTTTTGAGAAAATTAAGCAAACAATCCAAGAGGCACCAATTTTGATATCCCCTGATTACTCCAAACCTTTTTCATTATTTTCTTTTGCATCTTTTCACACCATTGTAGCAATATTGCTACAAAAGGATGGGGAAGGATTTGAACATCCCATTGCTTTCTTTAGAAAATCATTGCAGTCAACTAAGCTAAACTATGAGCTAATGGAAAAGCAGACCTATGCATTGCTAAAGGTAGTCAAGGCATTCAAACCTTATCTAGTTTGTGCTAAGGTAAATGCATATGTTCCTCATGCTACAGTCAAAGATATTCTATTGTAGAGTGAGGTAACATGGAAAAGGTGTAAATGGATTAACAGAATCTAGGAATTTGACTTAGAGCTTCGTATAACCAAGCTGGTTAGAGGTTTGGAAGTGGTCAAATTGATGACAGAAGAAAATATGGACCTAATTCAAGTAAATAATGTTGACATAAGTGAAGGAACAATCACTAGTATTGAGTTGCAACCTTGGTATACTAATATTGTGTATTTTCTCAAACATGCTAGTTGCCCAAAGGGTCTAAATGATAATCAACAAAGAAGCCTTAAACTGCAGGCTCAAAAATATGTATTATTACAAGGTGACTTATTTTGGAAGGATAATGATGGGATTTTACTCTTGTGTCTAGATAAAGGGAAATATGAGAGAATTTTAAGAGAAATTCATTCTGGATTGTGTGGACGACATCATTCAGCAAGAGCAACAACTCATGAAATTCTAAGGGCTGGTTACTACTAGCCTATCTTGTTTAAAGATACACATGCATTTATCAAAAAATGTGAACCATGCCAAAGGCTCTTAAATAAACTAAAGTTTTCAGGAGCATTAATGCTAAACCCTGTGGTTGCAGAGGATCCTTTTTCCATGTGGGGTATTGATTTTATTAGGGAATTTGCTGAGAAATCTAGTGGGGGACATAGTTAGATATTTGTTGCAACTGATTATTTCACTAAATGGATTGAAGAAATCCCCATAAAGAAAGCTACAAGAATAGTGGTGATTGAATTCTTGATGAACAATGTAGTGACAAAGCTTGGTGTTCCCATTAAACTAGTAATGGATAATGCTATGTGTTTTAGGTTAGAAGAATTCACTAATTTATGTTCAGAAATGGGCATTATTCTTTCATATTCATCCCCATATCACCCATAGGCCAATGGAAAAGAAGAATCAAGCAATAAAATCATTGTGCAAATCTTGAAGAAAACATTGGAGAAGAATAAAAGGACTTGGCATGCAAAGTTGAAGTTAGCATTATGGGCAGAAAGAATTATAGAAAAAAGAGATACAGGTAAGTCTCATTTTGAGCTAGTCTATGGTATAAAGTCTAGGCTACCTATGAACAATTTGCTGCCTATTTACCAATTCATACAAGATGAAGGATTGGATATATGTGATCCTTTGAAAGATAGAATGATCCAGATAGTTGAAATGGATGAAGTAAGAAGAGAAGGTCAAAGAGAAAATATAATACTACGACATAAGATGAAATATCTCTTTGACAAGAGAGCTACTGTCATAAAATTTCACCCTGAAGATCTAGTCCTTCAATGGAATACTAGGGCTGAAGATAAGGGAAAGCACAAAAAATTCGAGTCCTTATGGTTTGGTCATTATGTTATCCATCAAATTCATGGAAAGGATTCATATTATTTGAAAAATCTGGATGGTGAAGAACAGGGATTTCTAGTGCATGGACAATTTCTAAGTTTTTTTTCAATTAAATCCTAATCTTTTCCATGCATAATAGTTCTAAATGTATATAGGTGTGTTTGTTTCAATTGTGAGTTTGTTTCTTGTAGTAGGTTAATGGTTTTATTTGGTCTTCCACCCAAAGATTCTAGGTTCTTTGCTATGAACTTGCATTCAAGAATCCTCAGATAGAGCCACTATTGGATTAATTTTTAGGGTTTTTCTGAGAAGTTCATGTTTAGTCTTGCTAACATCTAAATCCTACCTTTGTATCAACTATTTTAAGACTCTGCAAGAAATTATCTATTTAAAATAAAAGTGTCAAGTTCACCAGGTGCAAAAATGTCTACATATCCTTGCCCTAGGGTTTTTTGTCCTCGATAGGGTTTTTATCTTTGAAAATATCATAAGTGTGCCCTAGATCCTTATGTTTTCATGTTACTTTTTAAAGCACTTAAGTTTTTAAATATGCACATGATCTTTTCATCTTCCTAAGCATTCGCTAAGTCTCATGATAAATTTTTTAAGTCCTCTCTCATTCAGTGAACAAGCGACAAGCCTTAGATTTCATTTTGTTTTCTTCAGTCACGTAATCTCCAGTTAAGGCGACGGTTAGTGATTTATTTTAGTGACAGTGTCTTCACCTGATCGCATGATTCCTAATAGTTTTCCATAAACATCAGGTACTCAGCATAGCGGTTATCACCCATTCACTTGATCTGATGGTGAAGTTCCAAAAAATTGAGTGACTCAGCGATGACCATTGATGAAATCCAAGAATGATGGTTGCTATCAAATTTTAGTTTTAAGGTTGCAGTTAGTAGAGTATTCGACAATTCAGTGACATGGTTATAAAAGGTTGATTTTCTTGTTCATTCACATATTCTCTGAATGTTGGATAGTTATAACAAATTATTGGGCAACTCAATGAACAAGGAATTCACTTAATCATGTTAAGCTAGCTCTTAGTGACAAAAGATTCCACGACTAGGTGACTAAAGGTATTCACCTAATCATGTGATCTAGTGGTTAAGTCTCAAAACTTTTAGCGATTTAGTGAGAGCCATGGATAATGATAAAGATCAATGGATAGCATTTAATCTTAGGATCAAACTGAGGTTAAGAAGATTATTAAGCTATTTGGTGACAAAAATGTTTTTTTGGATTGCGTGACATAACTAGAGTTAGTGGTAATATCTAGCAATGATGTGAATACAGTTGTTGTTGGATCACTTAATCAAGCTTGAGTTAGATGAAGCATTTTGTGATTGTGTGAATACAATGCTCACAGAATCGCATGATACAACTAAGGTTAAGCTAAAGATCTAGAGATTGTGCAGAAACTTCATTCGCCCATTCACAATAAATAATCACAATTAAGAAAGATATTATGAGATCATGCGAAAGGTTTCAGTCGCTGAATCACCAGATTGAGCTTGGTTAAAGTTCTCATAAATTAAAGGGAAAGGAGTTGTTCTGACATGGAAAAGTACCCTACCAAAATGGAAAAGGTAAAGAGGCTAGCCAATCATATCCTAATTAAGGGTTTTTTGCCAGTACTCGAGGGTTTTAAACAAATGACACAGTAATCATTCTTTTTTTCTTCTTTCCAAATTTTAAATACAAATTGTCACATCTCACATTATGACTAGCTCTATTTCAAATTTGGTGTTATGTAGAGTTGAATGCTAAGATGACTCCAAGAAGATTTGTAGTGATCTTGATAATTTCAATGCATTAAATGATCAATTTTATATAGATAGGATATTCATAAATTTACACTCAATATTTTTTTAGAGAGCAATTGAGATTTTCAAGGAGTTGCAGTGTGAAATTTGCAGAGAGTTTGCAGAGCTAAATTTATATCAAAGCTGGTAAGATGAGTCAACTTGAGTCAAGCTGAGCTTCATCTAGTGAGGGAGAAAAAGAACAAGGATATGATCAGAAGGGTAAACCCAATTTTTTTGATGAATTCATTGAGTTGCTACCTAGGTCCAATCAGAATAAGAAGGAAAGTGATGAATCTTTCATTGACGACTTGGAAAACTGTAGGGATCCTAATACCTCTTCTTTCTCTGGTTTTATGCTTTTCAGTTATTTTTACAATAATCATGGTAGGCCTATCCCGGTCTGTAATGCATGGAATCTAGGCATGGAAAAATTAATAGTTCCTGATGTCTTTGTTGATCCTGACCTCATGTTTGAGTTAGCTAGGAATTATGATCTTGCATCTAAGACAATCAGGAAAGGTGGAAAATCAGCTCTAGTTAATCTTGATAGGGGATCCTTCATGAAGGCTTTTGGTTTATTTTCTTCTTCTTGCACAAAAATAGACCTCAGGAAAGAAAAGGAGAAGTATGCAAGTCAATTAGGTCTTGTGAGAACCCAGATAGCCAGGTATATTCCTAGGACTGACAAATACATTTCCCCTCTCCCTGCACATATGAAAGATCCTTATGAGTTTAAATCCCTACATTTTTACATGAAATATCTTGCATATGGATTATGTCATGTTTTGGGGATAGATGGAGATGAAGAAAGGCTGCCAGCTGATTTACTAATGATAATCCTAGACATACAAAACTCACATGCCAACACAGACTATGATTACATTCAATATGTAATTGATAGGATACATGAGGGTCTGTTATGCCTCAATGCAAAGAAGAAGCCAATCAAATTCTTGCATTATTCTCTATTGATGCATTTAAGTTTGTACTTCAATATTGATAATTTGGATGTGCACATACTAAGACCCAGGACAATGTTTGAGGGACATCCCAACCCTGTGAAGCTATGGTCAAGATTGTGGAACTACACCTCCAATGAAAATGATTTCAATGGATTTCAAAATTGCATTGTTAATCCAATTTTGAACCTAATGGGGATAGATATTGTAAGACTTCTTGTTAAGTTACTCTAGATTCTCAGACCCAAACAATTTGTTGGCCAATGGAAAAATGGCCATAATCGGGGTGATTTCTATTTGGGCCAAAACTATACATTAATTAGAGTATATGGTTGCCCACAGCCCCCAAACTTACTCCCTAAATATGTGCCACCAAGGCTTGCTATGATGGAATTTATTTGGAAACTAATATGGACTAATAAAGAGCACCTAGCTCCACATAAGAAAACAAATTTTACTCCCCGACAGTTCAAATTGGATAGTTTTCTGATTGGGAAGAGAGCATTACCTCAGTTTAGCACCTAGTTAAATCATTTCAAGTTGGCTTTATCTATATACAGGTATGTAGATTCAGAGGATTTTATCAAGTATGCCAGGAAAACACTTATCCCCAACATTGTTGTTGTTAAAGAGCATGAGGGGTGTGATGAGGAAGATATGATAAGAAACATGTTAGATGAGAATGAAATAAAAAAGGAAAGTTAACAAATTCTGTGATTTGTTGGATTTGGAAGCTCAATTAAAAAGGGCTGGAATTGCTTTTGGAGGATTTTCCCTTACCTCCCCTATTTGAAAAGAATCAAGAGAATGGTGGAGATGTATGATACTCTCTCCAACTAATTGGAAGCTCAACTTGAAGAAAAATAGAAGTTAAAAAGGGACTATTCTTCCTCAAAATATAAAGAATACACTGATGATTCACAAGAGGGAGATAGCCCACCTCAAGTAGGAGATCCTCCTATTATTGATTTAAGTCAAGATGCCCCTAAGGTAGAGGATATAAATGAGCCTCCTCAAAAGAAACAAAGGCTAGAGGAAGGTGATCCCTCAAAAGGGAAGAAAACTAAGAAAGAAATAGATAGAATTATAGCTTTAGTGCCTACTGATAGAGCATACTATCACCATATGAGAAGAAATATTAGAGAAGGAAAGAAAGTGGCTACAAAAGAAGTTGAGCTACCCCTAATTTTGGGCAAAGATGAAAGAGAGATATACCAAGAAGAATTCTTAAGTGATGATCAATTCATCAAAAGTGAAGAGTTCAAGAATTTCTTGATCTGGAGGAAGCAGCAGGAGATTTCCAAAATAGTACCTGAGGGGAGGGCACTAACCCAGATAATGAGGCGTTGAAGGCCTTAGATGCCTATGATCCAGAGTTAGAGACTATGTTTGTTGAAGATGCTAGGAGACTAGTCAAATCAAGTGGGATGCTCCTTGTGCTAGGGTGGGATTTTACTTTTGATTTCATAATTGATCAAATTAGAAGACAAACTCAGGGAAATCTTTCCCATGAAACCCAGGTTGGAGATATGATCAAAGGATGTGGGTATAGCCCCAAGTTAGAGGCACTAGAAATGTGGTCACTTGTACCAAGAACTCAAAAAACTTCCCTAGTCAGTATAGAAGAAAAAATAGAGGGGAATAAGATCATCTAGACTGTCCAAAACACCAGTGATCTAGAGGTGTCTAAAGTAGTGACCTATTTTACACATCTGAATGAAGCTAAAACAACTCAACTATCAGATAGGTATGAAAAATTATTTGACAATATAGTAACCATAGAAAAGGACAGAGATAAAATATTAATGAAAATCAAAGTCATAGAAGATGATTTGGAAGAGTTAAAGGTTAAGCTTGAAGAGGTTTCCAAAGAAACTCCTCTTCCAGTCCAATAGTTTGAGGCTGTAGACTAGGTAGTGGTAGAAATTCCCACTTAGGCAGCATAGGATTCAGAAAAGGAAAATTTATTAGTATCTCTCAAAGTACTTGCTGATGTCTTGCAAAATAGGTATGAGGAGATTAAAGGGAAAATGACACTCAGTCCATAATTCATACTCTATGTTGTAGAAAATAAATTACAGCATCAAAGATGCTATGGATACTTTAGAGACACTTTTCAATATCTAGTCTAGCAGAGGGGCTTTGTTTGAGAAACTTGAAGTACTACAACCACATAGGGAAGACATTCCAAAATTAGTGATTGAGGTTGGAATGAAGATAGAAAAAATTGGTGCTACTTGGGGATTTTTCAAAGGCAAGGAAAATCAAGTGAGAGCCAAAATTGATATGTTTGACCCATATTTTAGAAAGTACCTCCCTCCAATTTGCAAAGATGATGGTATCATAGGTGTTGAGGAATGGAAGTCAAGCATGAGTTAGTTGGTGACTAGGCAAGAGGCCTTTTTGAATAATGATGGCTCCTTAGACATAGACAGGTTCAAAAATACTCTAGATGCAATGTTTCAAACTGAAAATGAGTGCACCAGATTTGTTGTTGGCATAAAGGTAATCACTGACTCAAGATGGGACATAAATATTAAAATGTTGTAACGCCTAAAAGAATATGCATGGCCTTTAGAGGAAGAGGTTTCTTCCTGGGACAATAGCACCAAGCCTAAGAAGAAGAAGGAAGTTTCTATTGACTTAGAGGAAATGGAGGATGAGTGAATTCCAGCATGGCACCTAATCTATGAGCACAGGGAGAGTAATTATATATAAAGAGAATGATGTAGGTTAGCCAGAATGGCAGTCATCATTCACACAACAAATTTTGTAGTTAATATGAATACCAACAGACAAAGGTGCCACTCAAGGGGATTCACTATGAGAAGGAACCATTTTCTAGCGCCATTTTCCCCTTTTCTATTTCAATTTAAATGTATTTTGTATTCTAGTGCAAGTCACTATCACTAGCCATCTGAAGCTTGTTGCATCCTTCCTTTAAGGATTCCAAGATGGCTAGTATATATAGGAATTCTCCTATTTTGTAAAGGGTGGTGAAATACTTATTGTAATAGGAGTTTTTGCATTAGTATTTTTATTCTAAGGAATCTCACTCTTTGAGTGTATTGATACAGGAGATTTATCAATGAAAATATACTAAAATTCCTTGTATATGTTTTGTTGTCTTCATGTATGAATTTGATCTCTTCATGTGTTAAATCTGTAAGGCATTTTTAATACATCATCTATAAGGTAGATAGTGAGGTTGAATCTTAAGTTTCTTTCAAGGGAAGGGTACATCTTATGTAAGGTCTCAAGGATTTCAATATCTATGTAGGAATTTTGATGATAGAATATATAAATGAGGGTAATTTGCAAGGCATCTTATCTAGGTTTTGGGGTTATTTAATTTGAGTTTTTTATGTAGATGTGTTATCTTTGACTCTGATGCCCTAGGATTAGGCACTAATCATTGCTTAAGTTACAATTTTCACCATCAATCCAACGAATAACTATTTATTTTAGAGTTTGTATTGAAAATATTATCTGTTCATGTATGTGTCAAGTACATAGATAGCTATTGTGATTCTTTAAAGAATTGAATATGATGAGAGGTATACCCACCTAAGCTAGGAGCTCAAAGTGAATAAGGATCCAGATCCTTAATACCTTAGTGTTTTGGTTGTTAGATGCATCTATTGGGACTATAAGAGTTGAATATTAGAAGTTTTTATATTAGTTTTGATCATTTGCAATTTTAAACACTAACACAGTTCTTTCCATTTTAGGACACGTTCACCATAAGTGACCCTTATCCTGGACATAGGAATAAATTGAGGTACTTTAGTTGGCCTTTGATAATTTACATATTTTAGAGGGGGTTGTTAGGGAAGACTGCCAACTCATGGTGGAATAGAAAGGTGGTCTGGTCCACTTTCAAAAAAAAATTGTGCCCAAATTTTGGTTTATGCACAAAGCTTTGGGTTTGGTGTATACATAGTCACACTTGGTCATACTGCTAGTATATAGTTTTTTGGCATGACATCTATCAGACACAAGATGGCTTCACTGTGGATATGGTGGTGTTGTGACTTTTTGATCTATACTCGGGATGACATAGAGTATTTATCGGGTTAAATCAACATCACACTATGTTATATTTTGATGTTGTGATTTTGGAAAGTAAATTTTTTTAGTATGATGCTTGTATATTTTATTCTATAGTTTAGGGAATCTTTTGGGATGCTGAGCCTAGTTTGTATATTTCTCATGCCATAAGGGTATTTTCATGGCTCTCAATGTATTTATTTGCTTCTTAGTTGAAGTCATGCTCATTTGTAACCCATATTATAGGGGTTATTTTTATATGGTAACAATTGGAGGTATTCTTTCTGGTTCTTTCCTTCATGAGCCTTTGAGCCAATTTTTATAATATTATAATTTTTAGTGGCTTGCCACTTTTGCAAAAAAAAAAATTAATTAGGACTAATCTTTGTAGGAAGATGAAAATTAGCTTAATCAACTTTAGTTAATTAATAAATAGGCATATTAGATAGAAAGTGATGTGTGTAGGGTAGATCTAGGTTAGGTTTAAGATTTAATTTAATTTAATTTAATTTAATCATGGTTTAGTAAAAATAAAGCATGTGGAGGAATAAATAAATTAAAAATTTATTTAAAAGAGGAATATGGAGAAATATGTAATAAATTAAATTCAATACATTAGGGGGTAGTATTTAAATTTAACTTCAATACTGTAGGCAATGAATCTATTTAATTAAATAAATTTAATTAAATGGATATATAAATATAATTAATATAATTAATTAAAATTAACTATAATATTATTTGGGTCATTAATTAAATTAAATTTAATTAATGTTAAGTGGATAAATTTAGGTGTCTACATATTGCCCCTCTTTGATGTGGTGTCAAAAATGACATTGCGCCAAAGAAAAGAAAACATAAAAGCCCCAGAAGAAAAAAGGGACCTATGGAGTGCGTAGAGGAAAAAATAGTAGGAGAATGTACCCCCTCGAGAAAGCAGCTGGGAGAGAGAGTACAGGTCTACCGACGGACAGCAAATAGGGGGATCCGGTAAGTTAAGAACTCACCTTTATGTTCTAATTTTTTTGTGTTTTAAGTTTTTAGAATGTTATATTTTTATGAAAATGTGTGATTTTTACTAGGTGTCAGAGGTATTTAGATATTAGAGGGAGAAGACATGATAGAGATGCATGTAGATGACTGTCAAAGGGAAGCATAGTCTATCCATGAGTGGGCCCATCTGCCTAAGGGTGGCTCTGCCCGTCCATAGGTGACACGAAGTCACCTATCAAGGGATGGGTAGCTCCGCTTGCCTAAGGATGACATGGAGTCGCCCACCCTTGGACGGATGGCTCCTCCCATCCAAGGGTAGGGGGACACTTGCCTAAGGGAAGAACAAAGACACTTGGCCAAAGGTGAGGGAGGCTCAGCTAGGGGAAGCCCCGCCCACCCAAAGGTAGAATGGGGCCACCCGTCAGTGGATAGGCAGCTCCATTCACCTAAGGGAAAGGAAGGCCCACCTATGGGAACCCCACCCACCAAAGGGTGGAGCAAGGCCTCCCATTGACAGACGGGAAGCTCCACTTGCCTAAGGGAAAAATAGAGTCACCCATCAACAGATGGACAACTCCACCTAGCCAAGGGTAGGGGAAGTGTCCAGAGGCCCAACCATCTATGGAAAATGTTTCCCACCTTAGGGTGGAATGGAGTCACTGAGTGTCTTTGTCTATCCAAGGGAAGATTGGAAGGACAGGGGCTAGCAAGAGTGGCTCATAGATTGGGCATTAGAGAAGAAAGCCAAGATAGGGATGATGGTTTGTGCTAACTAGGGAAAAAACTAGTGCTAGTAAAAATCTATCAAGTTGATTGGGTGAAAGAGCTGGACTAATGGATTAGATCAAAGAAGCAGTGGTTGGATATGATGGTGTTATGAGTATAGTTGACCGACCTGTAGTGGGGACATGTGACATTATGAAGATTATAGCATGTTCATACTTAGTCACATCTGAGAGTGCATAATGTGCTCATGATGGTTCTGATCAAGAGATGGCACTCAAACACATTGAGCTTCCACCTACCTACTAGAGAGGCTACAGTGACGTTATTAGATGTATGAAAGATTTTATGGGTGTTGATCATGGAAGAGATGCCTAAGTATCATCTAGAGAGAGAGAAGTTTTCAAAGAAGAGCTTCAGGTGATGGATAGATCAGCTACCAATTGATCGACAGTGGATGTCATGGCGAGGGGGGATGGAGGTGAGACTTCCCCAACTAGTATTATACTTAGCTAGATTTATTGGAGGGAGGTTGATGCTCGACCATTTAGGGCATGTATTTTTGATAGGATGGGTGAGGGTATAGAGTCAGATGTTGGAGGAGGAGGAGGGAGTAGAGTACTATTGGGGGTATACAATATTGGCATAGCTAGACTATGATCTTCATATATGTGCATACCGCACCCAGCATATGATGGAACTAAGAGTGACACTGCTACTTGTCTCGGTCTACGATCACATCGTAGTGGTGTGACCATTGCGATGAGAGGGGAGATGAAAGTGATACGATTCATTCACATGTTGGTAAAGACCACCATTATCATATGCAGATGTGAGATCAATGGAGACTTGGTAGAGGATTATGGATGAGTAAGTAGGGTTTGAGTGGATGCCATATAGAGGTTGTGAGGGATGGGGTTACTAGGATGAGTAGGTAGGTAGAGAGGATGGTAGTCTGGATGCATAGTATCTAGGATATGTGTAGACAAACTATTGGCTGATTGGGAGGATGATGTTCTAGATAGCATGTACATGTCATCATGGGTTTACAGACATTTTGGTAGGATACAAGAGATTGTTCTAGATATTCATCCACATCCTATCATAGCTAGAGAGATTGGGTTAGTATGGGGGATCAGAGCAGATCTTTATAATGCAAGGAGACTTTGGAGAGGGATGAAGTCAGTCCCATGGACACCAGTACAATGACATGTAGAAGATACCAGAGTGATAGTTGATTATGCAATGTGGTGGGATAGGCACGGGTCGGTGAGGCTGACAAAGCCAGGAGTGGTAGAGGTAGATTTAGAGCAGGAGGATGAGGAGGAGGGAGATGAGGATGATGATGGGGATGTTAAGGAGAGTGGACCAGTACCAATGTCAGGGTTCAATTAGAGGTTACACAAATAGGCTATAGATTGAAGGAGAGGGATAGTGTAAAGACCAGTCATAGGTTGCCCTCCTTAGGCCCCAAGAGTAGCACATATGGAGAGAGATGAGGCACCCCAGGGTCCACTACTAGAGGATGAGGATATGGGACTAGGAGGACTAGGAGGGGATGAGAGATAGGGGGACCATGAGAAGATAGGTATCCTTAAAGATGATGTGACATGGTTAGAGGGAGTAGTGGTAGTAGAGAGGGACAAAGAAGATAGGTTCGAGACCTAAGAAGAGGGTACACAATGAGACCTATCCATAATGCATTGATGAGTGGAGTCAGGATAGTGCACCATGATGAAGACATATATAGGTACAAAGGAGGTACATGGGGAGATAGTATGATTACAAGGACATATAGAGGATATGTAGAGACAGACATACTAGCTTACCCAACAACTAATGATTGACATGGATACCTAGTGGAGATGAGAAAAGACATGTTGAGGGGAGTGGGAGATAGTGAGTCAGGAAATAACTGTATCAAGGGAGGGGAAGTTATTGACATCTATTATGGATGATCAAAGAGAGATAATGAGGGCATGGGGAGAGGTGACCTATTATATAACCCTATATCATCAGGTGGTACCTCCAGAGTAGAGACAACCGCCTTACTTAGAATGGGGGATATCAGAGAGGACCCAATGTAGATCATTAGGGTTAGTATCCATGAGGCCACAAAGAGATAGGGATATAGGAGGTGACAATGCTAGAGGAGTAGGGGGACTTGCTACATGAGGTTTTCATTCGGAGGTTAGGTTAGTGGGGACATCTTCCTAGAGGCCACTTGATCCCATTTATTATATAGGATACAAATTTATGTTTGGATGATATGTATAGAAACACTTAGGTGCATGATGTATCATTTTATTGATGTACAATGATGACATCATATGATATTTTGTGGAGACATTTTATGGACTTATCTTTTATGATGTATGGTTATTATGAGACTTTATGATGTGTTATGTGTGTTATGTGTGTACAAGACTGGATTATGTTACTGACATGTGTGATGCAGGATGTGTGTGATTATGTGAAAGTTATACTACATGATGTTCTAATATATTTATGATGTAAGTCCTAAGTGGAGCATGTGAAGCATTAATTTTTGCATGTATATGGTGCAATGAATTTATTGATTATTATGCATATATGATGTTTATGGATGGGTATATGGATATATTTGTCATGAAAAGTATGAGTTAATGATTAATGATGGTTAATTAGATATATGTGACATGCAATGCATACTTAATGATTAATGATGGTTAATTAGATATATTTCACATGCAATGCATATTTAATGATTAATTGTGGTTGATGCAATGAATTTATATATTAACTAGGTGGTGGATGAACTTGAATGTAAGTGAATGTTATTAATAAACTAAATGAGTTTAATGAATGCATCTAGTAAGATAGAATGAACTAAATTACAGTAACAAAATCAAGATCTTTAAATGCATGCAATGAACTATATGAGGTGGAGTGCAGTAGGACAAAACCATTTTTTGTGTTTTTATTTGTGTATCCAACATAACCAATAAAAATCAACTAACCAGTGAGGAAGGGGGAGGGGAAGGGTGAATAAGTAGGACCCTTGTCTCAAACAAAAAATTCAAAAAAAAAATTAATTAATATGCACCTGACCTACCATGCAACCTAACTACATGATTTAGTGACATCACGTGTGTTGATAATAGAGAGCACACCCAAGTTTGATTTTGTAAAAGGAGGTATGCATCATGTGTTATAAAATCAAAAATGATATTGTTCCTTTGCATGGACTAGACTCTCAGACATGCTAGATAGCTTTAGGAATGTAGATGTGGATTTCATATTTATAATGAAACCAATGAAATATACTTATTGGAGAGGTTTGGGCACACCTAAGTCTTTTAAGGGATGTATGTGTACTAACCCATTTATAGATCATATAATAAATGATGTATGTATCAAGCTTTACCATTCACAATATATCAAGATATAAATGATCGAGGAAATCATGGGTAGGATCTAGTGACACAAAAGAGTAAAATCAACAAAGAAGGTCTCATGACGAAATAGTCATTCGGTTCATAGTTATTTCCATGGATGGGATGTGAATGATGGATTTGATTTGAGATGACCAAGTAAGGGTGCATCCTATAGGGTAAAGATTGATTGACTAATAAAGATGAATATTCATTGGTAATAGATGTGAAAGTAACAATAGATCAGAGAATTGATCTCAATGTTGATTTTGATAAGCACTTTTGTATTCATTGTGTCTTAGAAAACCTCATTGTGATGGGGTTAATGTTAGTTTGTTGGGATTTGTGCTCAAATCTTCATTGTGATGCATGGAACAAGGACTTGAGACTGGACTACGACTAGGAAAAGGACATGGTGTAGGGATATGAAAAGGCGATGAAGGATGCAGATATGTACATTAGGAAGGAAAAGACAATGGATCCAAATCTTCTACCATAGTTCATGAAATAGGTTTTCACCATGGTACTTGCACAGAGTGCTTGTTTGCCAATTTTTCACTACTAGATGAATTTATTTCTCCCATTTTTTCATTTTTTTTGTCAAAGTACTTGTTTACCAGGTTTTCAGAAAGACAATGATTTTTCCAAGAACTTTTTCTACTATTTAGGATTTTGATGTTTTTTATTTTTTAGGATTTTTTATTGAATAAACACTATATAGGAACTAAATATTGGCCTACGCATAAAATCACTTTAAATACATAATATTTACAAGATCAGGGATTGAATCTACCACAAGTATTTCTATATGATATGCCCCAAAACTGAACTTGGTAGTACATAACAAATGTACCCAACCAATTGGGTTCAAACTTTCCTTTATTTTCTTAGATCTAGAGGTTTTTCATGTTGTCCTGCAAGACCAAATCACCAACCTCAAACTTGTGAGGTTTGATCTTATTGTTAAAATATAAGCGTAGATGATTTTGATACACACAAAGGTATTTAAGGGCATTGAGGCATCTCTCATCGAGGAGCTGTAGATCTTGTAAGTGGGCAACTCAATATTCTTCTTCAGACATCAGGTTCTTGAGAGAAATCGTAAGGGAAGAGAGTTCAATTTTGATGGGGAGGATAGGCTCAGTACTAGAGACAAGGGAAAATGGAGTGGTACCAGTGGGAGTACAAATGGAGGTGCAGTAGGCCCAGAGAGTAGGACTGAGTTGTAGGTTTCAATTATGACCAGAGTCATCAACGATCCTCTTAAGAATTTTCAATATGGTTTTATTTGTAACCTCAACTTGACTATTGCGCTGTGGAAAGTATTCGGATGAGCAATGTTGGGTAATATCAAATTTCTTACAAATTATATGACATATTTATTCTTGAAGGGTGATCCATTATTAGTATGGAGGTTTTTTTAGATGACATAACGACAAATGATATAGTTCAGGATGAACTTGGAAATATGTTTGTTGGTTGTATAGATGAGGGGAATTACTTCAACCCACTTGGTAAAATATTATGTGCCAACTAGAATGTACTTGTAGCCACTAGTAGAGTTGGGGAATATATGGCCCACGAGGTCAAAACCACAGTGAGAGAAATGCCAAGGTGTGATGGTGGGTTGGAGGGAATAAGTGGGGTTGTGTATCAAATCATCATGCTACTGACAAGGAACACATTTCTTTACATAGTGATAAGCATCCTGCAACATTGTCAGCCATTAGCATCCAATGAGTAGAAACTTCTTTGCTAAGGTGAGGCCACTGGAATAGGCTCCACAGATTCCTTGATGTAACTCTTCCAATTTTGTTTGTGCTTCCTTTGAATTCAAACATCTAATAAGAGTTCCATCAAAGTATTTCTGAAAAATGGTTTCTCCAAGGATTGTGTAGTGAGATGTACAATGGATGAAGGTTTTCTATTGGTTAGGTGTAAGAGTGAGGGAGATGATCTTTTGATGAAGGTAGGAAAATATTTCCTAGTAACATGGTGATTCAGGACCAATAATTTCACATATCATCTCAGAATATAGTTGGTCATAGGTAGGGACAATGAGACTCTCAACAAGAAATTTGAATTGTGTACTTATCTCTAGCATGTATATCAAAGAACCAATAGTAGCCATGACATATGCTTCTTTATTGTTTTCTCTAGGGATCTACTAGAAAATGATACTTGTAAAATGTTACTTAAAATCTTCAACCATGTGAAGGTAAGGAAGAAACTTATTATCTTTTGTGTGAAACTCATTTGTTACTTGTTGGATGACCAATTGGGAGTCATAAAAAATAAGAAAACTTGTGATCTTCCATCTGACATCTTGGTGAAGTCCTGTGACAAAGGCCTCATATTCTTCTATGTTGTTGGTACATGCAAATGTCAATTTTTATGATTTAGGGATTATATCTCCTTGCAATATAGTAAACAAAATACCTAACCTTTATCCTTTTTGAGTGAAAGATCCATCAAAGTAGATATTCCACTAAATGCTAGGGGTAATATTCATGATGGTTTCATCTGGAAAATCTATGATAATAGGATGATCTCCTGGAATGGGAGCTTCTACAAGTTGATTTGTGATTTCTTGCCCTTTGATTTCCTTGCATTTTGTGTAGAAAATATCAAACTCACTAAGTATCATGACCCATTTTTTTGTGCATCCTGTCAAAGTGGCTTTAGATAACAAATACTTGAGGGGGTCAATCTTTTCTATCAACTATATCTTATGATTTAGAATGTAATGACATACCTTCTGCATGCAAAAGACTACAACTAGGAAAGCTCTCTTAATAGATGTATAGTTGAGATCATAACCCACTAAAGTTCTACTAAGGTAGTAGACGGCACACTCATTTCCATTGTCATCTAGTTATGTTAGGAGAGCACCGAGTGCTACTATAGTTGTTGAGATGTATAGCATTAAGGGTCAACCTGGAATGGTTGGGAACTGTTATACACTAAGTTTCCACCCTTGTTTCAAGCTCTCTTGGTCTTGATAACTTAGTATAACATGGGAATCATCTCTAGGTTGTGGGACCTATGCTAACTGAGATGAGACCTCTAGGTTCTAGGCTGGTTCCTCTTGGATAATCACCTTAATTTGCTTCTTGAAATGAAAGTAAAACTTGAGGGGAAAAGGGGTAGAAAGAGTACTTGAAAGGGAAATGACTGAAAGAAAACTACCTACTAGGTGATACACCGAAATGAAGGGTTTGAATCTTAGTATAGAGGATGAAAATAATGAACAACTTAGGTCTAGGAGATCACAACTCACTAAATAGGCCTACATAAATATTTCATAGAAGGGTCTACAATAGAAAGAGGCTATTCAGGGAAAGAAATAATATCACAAACAATAGCATTCCTAAGAATTTAGACACAATCTACAACCTGCAAACAAACATTCACCTCTGCAACTTGGCATAAGAATGAGACAAATTGTTAGGGGGTTGAGGTATACCCACAAGAGCATTCAAATCAAATCACCCACAATAATACACAAAATTGTAGAAAGAGAGAGGGATCAGGAACCCTAAGATATCACTTAAAACATACATATACTTCAATTCAATAAGAGATAATTTAGGCAAGGAAGCATAGGGACATGAAGAATTGTCACAAAATACCTCTACAATATCTAAATCATCAATGAAAGATTTACAACTGTATAAGCCAGAGGGTAGAAATGATACCACATATGACCCTTAAGAAAAGTCAAATTCTTTTACAATTGTCCAACTTTGAGCTCAAAAGCTCCAAAAAAAACAATATATACATCTCTAAACCAGCGGGAGCAAAACCTAACTAGGGTTACAGATTTACAATAGAATAACCAACCCTAAATCAATCAAGTCTGATCATAAATGTTACTTCTGCAAATATCTCAACTGATTAGATATGTCTTTGCATGTCCATCCCTATACTAAAATCAACCACAGACAAGCAACCTAGATTCATCTATCCCTCTGCAAGTCGACTTCATCATGAAGGCTCTCAATCTGATCCTCTAGATATTTGGGTTTAAAATGATTAACCTTGCAAAAGGTGGTGTCAAGCCCATTAAAACCTCAACATGACATGGTACTCTATAAAATCTATGGTGCCGATGATCAGATCATCTATCATTATCCTTCCAACCATCCCTTTCCTAAAGAATTAAATCCCAGCTACTCAAAATGTCATGCATGGCTGCAAAAATGCAAACCCTAACAAAAACCTTCACAGAAGATTTGAATTAAAATGGTAACGGCTAGCAAAGCTTCAAATTAAAATGCAACCATCGATGTGAAATTTCCCCAGCAGATGAACGGCTGCGATGCACCTTTTAAAATAGTCTAAAACCCTTCTGACAAGTCAAATGCCACCGTGGAAGTCAGTAGCCAATCAAAAGTGAGCAAATTAGCATGATAGGGTAGACCTTGGACCCACGGCCCTAAGAGCGCATCAAACGGTTGTCATTATATTGTGATGCTAAAGGACAAGCATCTTAACCAAATGGTATAATGATGACCGCAAGATCAAACTAGGCGTTAAATGCTTTGAAGAAGACTAACCCCATGAGCCCACTGAAAAACTCCACATGTTCAAAACCCCAACCAATCAAACACTACCAAATAGATCCATGTCGCATTCTTTCTGACATCAGACCCACTTTCTTCTTTATCTTCATCGAATGATTATCGTTATACTGCCAGCTTAAATAGCATGCATCTTACCTTGGTAGTATAATGATGATCATCGATCCTGCTTGAAACTTAATCCTTTGAGGAAGCTGACCCCACTGACAAACTTCCACCTATTCAAAACCCCAACCAATGAGGAGTGAGAACATCAGAAAAGAGGACCCACTGTCAGAGCCATGGTAATAAAGCAGCATCAATGGTTGTCACATGATTGCAAGGGCAAGGAATATTCCTTGCAAACATGTGACAACCGTCAGATCTTTGAGGAAAGATAGCCACCAGGCCCCACTGACACCTCTCCATGTCACCAAACTCATAGCCAACCAGAAGCAAACACCTCAGGCTACATGGCAATGGACCCACTTACAGACGCACTTTGCAGATAGGAAGATCGATAGTCATCGCAAGATCTCACAAAATCTTCTGAGGCCATGAGATCATGTGATAATCGTCAAATGAAGAATCTTGACTTTAGCTGCTAAGTAGAGACCGCCAAATCAAAAGGTAACCATTCATGGGATCGCTAAATGTTAGAGCTTTGACTGCCAGGAATCAAAGATTTGGCGACTGAAGGATTTTAAAATGCACATGCGAAATGAAGGGACTTAAGTGGTTGATAAAGTAACAAAGAAATATAATAAGACAAAGGGTCTTCTAGGGTTTTTTTCTTGTAATGGCTACCTTTATGAATTTTTATGACTGTAGACCAGGGGACCTTAAAAATTTGTAGAGGCTAGAGAATAGGGTAGAACACCATGAAATTTTCTGAGGTGCATGGCAGGGTTAAAATAGGGACCTGGGGATAGATTTTAGACAAATTTGTATAGAATAGGAAAATTATGATAACATTTTGGTGATTTTTGTTGGATGTTAGCCTGCTAGACATGGAAAACCAGTGGCCTATAAACAATCCATTGGGCATGGGGTCATCAAAAATAAAAAATTCTCACAAGGAGACAAAACTAAAGCTGTGCTTAGGGCACTTCTTGGAAAGTAGGAAACTAACCTAGAAAATAGGGAAACAAAGCAGAAAACATATTTACAAGAATTTACAAAGAGGGATTAACCTCAAAGTAGGGCTTCAAGTGGAAACCATTCACTGTTATTGGCAAGGCATCTCCTTCCAGAGTTGATAGTTGAAAAGCATTAGACCCCTTGCACTCTGTTATAACAAATGGTCCACTCCAGAATGAATCAAATTTGGTATGTCTGCCAGGCTTGGATCTAAATTCATCCCATTTGAGAACTACATCTCCAACTTTGAAATTTTTGATCTTGGCTCTTTTATCAAAACTCCTCTTTGTTTGAATCTGATGGAATTCCATATCCTGCATTGATTTGTCTCTAAGTTCTTCTAACTCCATCAACTGAGCATATCTAATCTGCAAGGGATCTCCTTCTTCAAATAGGGCACACTGAGTAGCCAAGTCCAGAGCTGGCAATTCAACTAAGATAGACAACTTGGCCTCTCTTCCATACACTAACACATAAGGAGAATTCCCAATAATCTTCTTTGGAGTAATTCTATCTAGCCATAAGGTAGACCTGAGTTTAGTATGCCAATCCCTCTGGTTGTCTTGCAGAGTCTTCTTGATTATCTTAATCAAATTCTTATTTGTTGATTTTGCCAAACCATTGCCTTGAGGGTAATAATTTGAACTCGTATTCAAATAGATGCCATTCTTGACTTCCCACTCTAAGACTTTGAGGCTTGTGAATGCCAATGCATTATCTAAAATTATGGAGTCTGGAGTGCCAAACCTATGAACTATATCATCATAAAAACCTAAGACAACACTCTCATTTGATTCCTTTAAAGAAATTGCTTATGTCCATCTGGTGAAGTAATTTGTTACAGTGATTATCCATTTATGGCCTACACTAGATGGAGGATTGATCATACCAATGAAGTCTATACCCCATTTCATGAAGGGTTGCTCTATTCTGACTGGCTGTAGGGGCAACACTGCAAGCCTTTCTTTTCCTACAAACATGGCACACTTGATGCATTTCCTCACATACTCATGACTATCCTTGAAGATAGATGGCCAATAGTATCCAGCCCTCATGATTTTAAAAGCAGTAGTCTTAGGAGAAAAGTGACCTCCAGAAGGTCCATCATGAAACTCAAATAGAACATCAGCTATCTTTTCTGAATCTATGCATCTTAAAAGGACACCAATGTGATCCTTTCTAAAAAGAACTTCATCTATCAGCACAAAAGGGACATATTGTAATATATAATATCTTCTTTTTGCTGAATCCAAACCTATAGGACATTGTCCTATCTTCAAGTAATTGATCATATTAGGCAACTAGCTTGTTGCCTTGGCTTGTTCTTCTATAGAGTGCACCACTAGAGATGCATCTATTTGCACTAATTTCTTTGAACTCTCATCCCTTGCCAAATGTTCAAAAAGACCTCTTCCTCTAACCAACTTGGTAGTTTGAATATCTATGTCATATTCCATCGCCTTGGTGATCCAACTAGCTCTTTTCTCATTCAGGTCCTTGGAAAGCAAAAATTCTTTGACACTTGGATGAGTAACTTTCAAGTGTACCTTGCTATGGGTCAACAAATATCTGAACTTTTTAAGGCTCTTTACCATAGTGAGTACATGTTTTTCTACAAAAGACTATCTATGTTCATACTCTTCTAAACCTTTGCTAAAGAAAGCAATAGGCTGCTCCAATCCATTTGAATTTTCTTAATTCAGCATTGCAAATTTAGCATCATGACCCCCATAAGCATAAAGGATAAAATCCTTACTGAAATTTGGGTTTAACAGGGCAGGAGCTTCTGTTAAGGCCTCTTTGATAGCTTGGAAATTGACTTTCCCTTCCTTGGTCCAACTGAAAGTTGAACTCTTCTTTAGCATGGTTGTCAAAGGCTTGAGTAAATCTGCAATGTTAGGCAAGAACCTCCTAACAAAGTTAATCTTTCCTATGAAAGATTGGAGACTTTTCTTGTGAAGTGGTAGGGGTAGCTCTAGGCTAGCTGCAATTCTCTGAAGATCTACTATGATCCCTTCTTTGGATACTACATATCCCAACAATTTTCCTTCATGAACTACAAACACACATTTCTTAGGATTAAGAGATATCCCAAATTCTCTACACCTTTCAAAAATCTTCCTCAAATGTTTGATGTGATCTATTGCATGCTTTGAATAGATAGTTATATCATCTAAGTAGACCAACACAAACTTGTACATGAGGCTTTTAAAGGCCATATCCATTGCCTTTTTAAATGTAGCACCTACATTTTGAGAAACCAAAGGGCATCTTTTGATAAGCTTGCATGGTTCCCCACTTGGTTGTAAACGCAATCTTGTATTGATCCTCTTCATTAACCAAAATTTTCTTATATCCTAAATAGCCATCCAATAATGAAAATATCTCAGATCTAGAGACACATTATAAGATTTTCTCCATAGAGGGTAGTGGATGGTGGTCTTTTAGAGAGGCCCTGTTAAGATCCCTGAAGTCAACACATAACCTCAGCTCCCCATTCTTCTTCCTGACAGGAACAAGGTTGGAAACCCAACTAGTATGCTTGATGGGGTAGATGATACCACTTTCTATCAATTTGAGCACCTCTTTATGCATAAGTGGCTCAAGCTTGGGATTAACAGGCCTTTGCTTCTACCTCACTGGCTTGGCATTGGGTTCTAATTCAATAGTGTGATGAGCAAGGGTAGGATCAAAACCTTTGAGGTCTTCATATTGCCATGAAAACACATCACTGAATTCCTTGAATAACTATGTGTAATCTTGCTTTTCCAATTCAGTGTTCACTTTTCCAAATTGTAAGCTCTTACCTAGTTCCAACTCTAATTCAACACAATGTTCTTGTTGGACTGCCAGGCCATCTTTTCTTTTCTTGACTTCATCATCCTTGTTGAAGATAGCCTCTAAGGTGACAAGACCTCTAGGCATCTTATTGGACTTTAGTTGTATTACCTGATCACCATAGTTTTGTGATAGCCTATCTTGATTGTGCTCTAAGAAAACATCTTCTTCAAATAAGAACTGCAGAATTTGTTCATCATTGTCAAACACTTGCCAATTAACATCATTATCAGGAATAGAAGGTCTAACAATCACCTTAATATGTTGTTGGTCTACCTCTTTTGAAATGCTATTTGGAATATCATACTGAGATCCAACTGCAGCTAACCTATCTACATTTTGATTTAGCTTCCTAGGGATAGCAACAATATTGAAAGTGCCAAAATCTTCAATTGCATCCCAAACTCTATGTTTGTATGCTTTCAAAGTGTCATTTTTGGTTGCACTTATCCCTCTCACTTGGTTGACAACTAAATCACTTTCACCATAAACTTTTAAGGCCTTAAGCCCTCTTTTTCTAGCCCACTCTAGCCCATTGACTAGAATTTCATATTCGGCAGTATTGCTAGTGCAGGAGAAACTGAATCTAAAGGTAGTATAATACCTTTCTCCTTTTGGGGATACTAGCATAGCACCACCACTAGAACCATGTCTACTTCTAGCTCCATCAAAAAATAGTTCCCAAACCTGATTGCTCTGATCCTCTGAATTAGTATCTTCTTTGAGAAGGCTTGGCTCTATGGATCCACTTTCTTGTATCAAATAACTTCCCAAACCAAAATCCCAGATTATATTTTCTTGGGCCTCTAAAGCTCTTTCATCTAGAAGGATATTAGGGATACTCTCTATCTTTGTGCTTGCTTCACTAATGGTTTGGAAGTCACTGTCATCAAATATAGGGCAGTTTACATTGATGGTATTGGACACATATGGCTCTATATGGTGTGCTACTAATGGTTCTGACTTAATGGTGACCTTGGTACCATATCTTGTATGAAATAGCAGGTGAGACCAGTCAGAAGATAGATAGCCTCCTATCTTGGCTATAAACTCCCTTGAAAGACATATAGAAAATAATGCAGGGAGATCTATGATATATATATCAAGGAGGATGGAGAAATTAGGACTAGCATGAAGGATTAGACTAGTATCCTTGGCCACACCTATAGTATTGACTGAGGATCCATCAAGTTGTGTTACCTTCTTTTGGAAGGGTTCATATTTTAGTCCTAATTGGTCAGCCACCTTCTTGGGCATTATAGTCCTAGTAGCTCCACTATCTACCATAAAATTATGTACTAAAGATTTTCCAATAATTAGGGATACATAAAAGGGAGGTGGCTTTGAATTCCTACCTTGTGTGGCATTGCCTTTGGAGTTTCTACTTGGAGCCTCCTTTTCTTGATCGGTGCTAACCAACACTGGCTTCACAACTTCTTTTACAGGTTGAGGAGTTGTTACTTCAATCATGGCCTTCTTCAAGATCTCAGGTTGTCTTGGAAGAGCCAAAGAGTCCCACATGGACATGGTAATGTTGACCTTCTTCATGCTATCAACAATGTTAAAAGGTGTCACAGTGTGTACTCTTTGTTGTGTCTTTGGCATGATGGGCTCCACTTCTTTTGGAATTTGGCCTTCCTTGCTTGTGATGATAGGAACCTCCTTAGGTGTGATGGGAGTGGCTTGTTGCACTGGCTCTACAGATGTAGTGGCTTTGGCATTGGAATCTGCTCTCTCCATGTCTTGAGCTCTTCTCTTTGCTCTTGTGTAGTCAACAAAAGCAACTTCATCATTGACTCCATTGAAGTCTAGTTGCTCCCAATTAAAGAGAGTAGTCTCATGCTCTTGTGATTCTTGTTGAGGCACTGACCCACTAGATGAAACCTCTGATTGGGCTTGGGAGGCATTTTGAACCATTAGAGCTTGGTTCATCCATCCATTTGAACATGTAGCCTGATTGTGAGGCTGATTACAAGGAAAGCACCATTCATTATCCATAGCCATATTATTTTGACTAGGAACCATATCCCTCACTGGATTTGCAAAATTGAGAGGTGCAGGGTTGTATGGTTGGAATGATCTCTAATTAAAACTTTGTCTTTGTCCTTGATACCCTCCTTGGTATGGTGGCCTATTTTGTTGATAAGGTTGTCCTTGATTTTGATATTACTGATTAGGACCTTAGCCTTATGGCTGAAAGGATGGTCTGATTCCTTGACCTTGCTTCTTTAGATTTGTTACTTCTTTAGTCAAGGTCTACAATAATTTTTTCATTTCTTTTTGACTGCTCTATTGGCTATTCTTTATTTCTTGTAGCACTTGAGAGAAACTAGCTGTTAGCTCTTGACCACTAGTACTAGCTTGAGGTGCTAATATGGTGGGAATAGGGGTAAATGGGGGTACTTGGGCAGGTGCAATGGGCTGAAGGCTAGGGAAGATGGGCATTGGTGGCCTTCTAGCAATCATGCCTACTTGGATTAAATAGTTCTTAGCCCTGATAGCTATGTCAAAAGCTTGGGGTAAAGAAGTACCACCCATAGACTAGATCATGATAGAAATTTGACCATTTAGAATTTGTAAGTAGTAAAGGAAAGCATGGTCAGCTGATGGCCTTACTAATACTGGAATTATATTCCATGTTTTGAGGAATCTACTATTGTAATATGTCATTTGTTCTTGAGGGTCTCTCTTAATGGTTGTTAATTGCTCTACCAGAGACAAGTTATCCGATTTATCTTCAAAATGCTTACTTAATGCATCCCCTAACTCATCCCATGAAGTAATGGAGCCAACAATTAGAGTTCTAAACCATTCAAGAGCTTTATCTTTTAGAGAGGCTACTAATAATTTGGTGGCCGTATCCTCTTGAGTTATGTTGTGTATGTTGCAGATGGTGGTCACATCTCTTATGTGTTCAAAAGAAGTTGTCTGCCCTTCACCTATGAAATCAGGTATACTCTTTAGTGCCACCAAGGGCACATCATGATGTTGAGAAAAGGCTAATTGGCTCCCTTGGTTGAATGGTGCAAAGGCAAACTACCTAGCCATTGTAGGAGTTGGAATTTGAAGATTAACAACTATGTGAGTTGTATTTGCTGCTGGGTTTGAATCTTCCTCTAGATCTCTGGTTAGAGATCTGCCCCTTCTTCTAGAATCAAAGGGCAAAGGTCTCCTTTCTAAAGTATCAGGAGGTGTAGACTGAACCCTCCTTGTAGGGGATGTTCTTTGAGTTGACCTACCTTTGTGACTTCTTTTTGAGGGCAACTCTGAAAATTGAGTGGGTTTTGAGCTCCTAGTCTCAATCTTTCTCATAAACCTTAAACAAGGTTGGCCTAGATCTTTGAAATCAGTGGAGTCACCAAATATACTTAATAGAACACTTCTAAAAATTTTTATTATGCAATCTGTATATCAGAGATAACATAACTTGAACACAAATTAACTTCTTTTGTAGTCCCACCGGAAGTGCCAGAATTGTTATACACTAAGTTTGTACCCTTGTTTCAAACTCTCTTGGTCTTGATAATTTAGTATAACATGGGAATCATCTCCAAGTTGTGGGACCTATGCTAACTAAGATGAGACCTCTAGGTTCTAAGCTGGTTCCTCTTGGATAATCACCTTAATTTTCTTCTTGACATGAAAGTAAAACTTGAGGGGAAAAGGGATAGAAGGAGTACTTGAAAGGGAAATGACTGAAAGAAAACTACCTACTAGGTGATACACCGAAATGAAGGGTTTGAATCTCAGTAAAGAGGATGAAAATAATGAACAACTTAGGTCTAGGAGATCACAACTCACTAAATAGGCCTACATAAATATTTCATAGAAGGGTCTGCAATAGAAAGAGGCTATTCAAGGAAAGAAATAATTTCACAAATAATAGCATTCCTAAGAATTTAGACACAATCTACAACTTGAAAACAAACATTCACCTCTACAACTCGGCATAGGAATGAGACAGATTGTTAGGGGGTTGAGGTATACCCACAAGAGCATTCAAATTAGATCACCCACAATAATACACAAAATTGCAAAAAGAGAGAGGGATCAAGAACCCTGAGATATCACTCAAAACATACATATACTTCGATTTAATAAGAGATAATTTAGGCAAGGAAGCATAGGGACATGAAGAATTGTCACAAAATACCTCTACAATATCTAAATCATCAATGAAATATTTACAACTATATAAGCCAGAGGGTAGAAATGATACCACAGATGACCCTTAAGAAAAGTGAAATTCTTTTACAATTATCCAACTTTGAGCTCAAAAGCTCCAAAAAAAACAATATATACATCTCCTCTAAACCAGCGGGAGCAAAACCTAACTAGGGTTATAGATTTACAACAAAATAACCAACCCTAAATCAATCAAGTCTGATCATAAATGTTACTTCTACAAATATCTCAACCGATCAGATATGTCTTTGCATGTCCATCCCTATACTAAAATTAACCTACAGACAAGCAACCTGGATTCATCTACCCCTCTGCAAGTCACCTTCATCATGAAGGCTCTCAATCTAATCCTAAAGATATTTGGGTTTAAAATGATTAACCTTGCAAAAGGTGGCACCAAGCTCATTAAAGCCTCAACATGACATGGTACTATGTAAAATCTATGGTGCTAACAATCAGATCATCTATCATTATCCTTCCAACCATCCCTGTCTTGAAGAATTAAATCCCAGCTACTCAAAATGTCATGCATGGCCGCAAAAATGCAAACCCTAGCAAAAACCTTCATAGAAGATTTGAATTCAAATGGTAACGGCTAGCAGAGCTTCAAATTAAAATGCAACCATCGATGTGAAATTTCCCCAGTAGATGAATGGCTGCGATGCACCTTTTAAAATAGTCTAAAACCCTTCTGACAAGTCAAATGCCACCGTGGAAGTGAGTAGCCAATCAAAAGTGAGCAAATTAGTGTGATAGGGCAGACCTTAGACCCACGGCCCTGAGAGCGCATCAGATGGTTGTCATTATATCGTGATGCTAAAGGACGAGCATCTTGACCAAATGATATAATGATGACCGCAAGATCAAACTATGCATTAAATGCTTTGAAGAAGACTAACCCCATGAGCCCACTGACAAAATCCACATGTTCAAAACCCCAGCCAATCAAATGCTGCCAAACAGATCCACATCACATTCTTTCTGACATCAGACCCACTGTCTTCTTTATCTTCATCGGATGATTGTCGTTATACCGCTAGCTTAAATAGTGTGCATCTTACCTTGGCGGTATAACGACGATCATCGATCCTACTCAGAACTTAATCCTTTGAGGAAGCTAACCCCACTGACAAACTTCAACCTGTTCAAAACCCTAGCCAATGAGGAGTGAGCACATCAGAAAAGAGGACCCACTGTCAGAGTCATGGAAATAAAGCAGCATCAACAGTTGTCGCATGATCACAAGGGCAAGGAATATTCCTTGCGAACATGTGACAATTGTCAGATCTTTGAGGAAAGACAACCATTGGGCCCCGTTGACACCTCTCCATGTCACCAAACTTATGGCCAACCAAAAGTAGACACCTCAAACTACATGGCAATGGACCCACTTACAGACACACTCTGCAAACAGGAAGATCGACGGTCATCGCAAGATCTCACAAAATCTTCTGAGGCCATGAGATCATGCGACAATCATCAGATGAAGAATCTTGACTTTAGCCGCTAAGAAAAGACCGCCAACTCAAAAGGTAATTGTTCATGGGATTGCTAAATGTTATAGCTTTGACCGCCAGGAATCAAAGATTTGGTGACTGAAGGATTTTAAAACGTACATGCAAAATGAAGGGACTTAAGTGGCCGATAAAGTAACAAAGAAATATAACAAGCCAAAGGGTCTTCTAGGGTTTTTTTCTTGTAACGGCTACTTTTATGAATTTTTATGACTGTAGACCAGGGGACCTTAGAAATTTGCAGAGGCCAGAGAATAGAGCAAAACACCATGAAATTTTCTGAGGTGCATGGCAGGGTTAAAACAGGGACCTGGGGATAGATCTTAACCAAATTTGTATAGAATAGGAAAATTATGGTAATAAGAACAACACTAGTGGATTAGCTAGATATTCCTTGAGTTGTTCAAAGGCCTTTTGACACAAGAAATCCAAAATGAATTTGATATCCTTTCTTAACAGGTGGGAGAAAGGATGTACTTTTTCTACCAATTGTGACACAAATATTTGGATGAACTTTAGTCTGCCTTGCAAGCTGCATAGTTTTTTCAAAGTCTTAGGAGGTGTAATATCCAAGATGGATTTCACCTTCATAGGGTCCACTTCTATTCCTATGTGAGAGACAATGTAGCCTAACAACTTCTATGATTGTACACAAAAAATATTTTTCTTGGGACTTAGTTGAACCTTGTACTTCTCCTTTCTTTCAAAGATTGTGGTAAGGACAACAATATGTGATTCTCGTGTCTTGGATTTTCCTAAAATATCATCCAAATAGTATTCCATAATTACATGAAGGCGATCATGGAAAATAGTTGTCATGGATCTCTAATATGTAGCACCTTCATTTTTTAGATCTAAGGGCATGACCTGGTAATAGAATGTACTCCAAGGTGTGGTGAATGTAGTTTTGTGTTGGTCTTCTACTGTTATATGAATATGATTGTACCCATAAAATCCATCCATGAGGGACAAAATCTTGTGCCCAATATTCAAATCCACTATGATGTCAATAATAGGAAGTGGAAAGTCATCCTTAGTACAAGAGAGATTGAGATCTCTAAAATCAGTACAAATTTGGATTCCCCTGGTGAGTTTACCCACTGGTACAATGTTAGAGACCAACTTAGGATAATCTATAGGTCTAATGAATTTAGCTTCAAGCATCTTTTATAATTCATCTTTTACTAAGAGTGCCACTTGTGGATGCATCTTGCGTATTTTTTTCTTTACAAGTTTGATTTTTGGATCCATAGCAAGCTGATGTACAACTAGATTAGTATCTAGCCCAGGAATATCTTTGTAAGTCTATGCAAAGTTGATTTGCACCTTCTTTCTAATGAAGTCATGGCTTATTTTTCTTGTTCATTGAGGGAAAGTGCAATGTATGTGATCTTTGGATCATCTTCAATACCAAGATTATCTTCTATAGTATCTTTTATGAGAATAGAAGATTTTTATGGTGACAATGACATAAAATACAAGTCAACTTCTCCCTCCTCTAGCACCTCATAAATGTTTTCACTAGAGGAAACATCCTTTGTTTTATCTTTTTCTTTATCTAAGAGTGCCTTGGAAAGGTTTTCACCTAAGGATGTTTTATCATATTTTAGATCTTTATCTTCTTCTTCACTTTTTTGAATAAGGGAGTTGACTTGGCTACCGAAGTAGGCTTTCTCATTGTAATGGATATGATTCTCATTGTATTGGAGATTCCTTAGTTTGGAAAGTACAAGAAATACCTCATCCAAATTGCATATATCTAAGTCAGGTGGTGAATCTTATTGGTCCCAATCAATTAACTTAGGTTTGGTAAGGGGAAGATTAGGTGAGGAAAGGTTTGATTTGGTGATATGAAGGACACAAGTGTCAATATTGTCTTCAATGTACTGGAAAGGGACTTCGAAGAACTCTTCCTCATTATCCAAAATGGATTCATTCATGCAATATTTCTCAAAAAAAAGTTCTCTTAGTCTCTATGGAACCCAATCCTTTTTTATGGGGATACCTAGCTACTTTGATGATAATTTTCCTTCCAATTTATTTTTCTCCAAGACTAGTACCATGATATCCCATGCTTTAGACAATAGGAGTGGCCTTAACATACTTCCCCTTAGGGATTTCCATAGGTTTATCTTCATCATCATCAAATAGCCAAGATAGAACATTATGTTCCATGTGCTCATCTAAAAGGGATCCCCAATTTTCAAATGTAGTCTTCTTGTTTCATGGTTTCCTTATCTCCCTTAGGGAAGAGTTGTGAATGTTTACCATAAGACTTGGGGGAGAGAGGCAGCTGACCAATACACATGGAATTTCTAAATTTGTACTCCCCTATACCTTGATATGTGAATCTAACCTTCTTTTCAAACTCAGTGTTCTTCTCCTAAGTAAATTTTTTTTTCCTTTGGTCCAGTTAGATGCCTTTTCCTTATTTTTAGAAGAATTGGGTTGGACAAGAGTTTCTTTTTTAGCATGATATACATACTCCTTTAGAAAAAAGTAGTTATATTTCTTACCTTCCAATCTCTTACAATACTCGAAGGGTTCATGATCTCCAAGGATTTTTATTTTGACCCCATGGGGTGGGAACTTTAAATATTGATGAAACATGGATGGGACACATGAGATAGCATGTATCCATAGTCTACCCAAAAGAATATTATAGGGTAGATCTAGATCTAGCACCTGACAAACTATTTCAATGAGGGTTGGTCCCACTTGTAAGGGAAGTGCAATGGGACCTTTACTCATCCTTTCTCTTTCATCATATGCATTTATTCTGATTCTCTTTTTAACATCAATAAAGTCCTTAGAAAGATTGATGTTGTAGATCAAGTTTAAAGTGCACAAATTCAAACTAGATCCATTGTCTATGAGAACCCTTTTGATTTGGGTGTTATGGATTATGACTTGGATATGCATGGGTTTATTGTGGTGAGGATTGGGACCTTAGAGATCTTTGTTAGTAAATACCAGGTGTTGTTGGGTGGCTAAATTTATTATCATTGCTTGGAACTAGGATGCATTGATATTTTCCGGAATAGGAGACTCAGTCAGGGTATTCTCAAGGACCTCTTTGTGGATAGAGGATGTATGAAGAAGCTCTAGAATGGATATTTATGTGGGAGTCTTCTTCAACTAGGAAATTAGGTCATAACATGACACAAGCCATGTGGATGTTGATGGGGTCGTGGGTTGATCTACAATAGGTGGCTTTGTAGTGTCTTGTACAGTGAATCGAGGATGATGGGTGATGACATTGCAATAAAAAATATTTAGGGTCAGTGTTTTTACATGGGTTTCATATTTTTCAATGTGGCCACATAGTGAATCAAAGCCACAAACATCATTTTCCTCTAGGCTACAACAAGTGCATTCATCTCATGAGATTGTGTTTGTGGTGCAATCATAGGGAAAGCCTTTAGATGATGAGGCATTACTTTGATTGTGTTTTGGAAAAGGTTTAGAATACATTTTCAATTTAGCATTGGAAGAAAAGGCATCTTGACCTTCTACCTTGATCTTACCATCATCGATCAATCTTTGATAAAATAGAAAAATTTCATGCCATTTCTTATTTCATGTCCTTTAATGTGATGATAATCACTATATCTATTATCCTTGTACTAGTTTGGTTTTTGTTGCTTGTCATCATAAGGCCTTGGGTTAGGATATACCATCATTCCCTGATTAACTAAACATTGAAAGATGACATCAAGAGAGTCTGCTAGCTGTATGAATTTTCATCACTGCAGTGGTTGATTATTATTGATGTTGTTGTTATTACCATTGTAATGTGAGAATAGGGAACCACAATAACTAGATCCTTGATTCTGATTTTGATTGTTTTGATTGGTCTAATTACCTTGATTTCTCTGGTTATTATTTTGATTATTGCCATTCTGATTGCCTTGGTTTTTGTTGTTGGATGCTTGAACATTTTGGACATGCTTAGAATCTTTCACTCCATCATTAAAAACACCTTTGTTCTTGAACTAGAACTTGGGTTTATCGTTAGTGCCTAGATGAGTTAGAGGCATAATGTTCAATGGCCCATTTCATCAAAAGTAAATCTTCAATAGATTTTCCCTTCATAATGAGTGTCTCAAACAAGTTTGGGGCAGCCATTTTCATTTGGAATGACATTTCTATAACAAGATTCTTAGTGAAGATATCGATGAAATGTAAATCTAAAATTTCCCAAGGCATACGATTTGAAAGGTGTCACCACCTTTGAATAAAATTAGCAAAGGTTTCCCCATTTCTTTGCTTTGTGTTTCATAAGTCACTAAGTGACACTTGATGTTCAATGTTGTAAGAGTATTGTGCAACAAATTTCTCATCGAGATCAGGAAATGTTGATACAGATCTGAGAACAAGATTCATCAGCTACTCAAGGGTAGGGCCACCAAGACTCCTAGTAAAGAGTCTTTTAAGTAAATTATCATTGTGGGTGACTTTTTGAATTAATACATAAAATTCTTTGAGATGTTGTACAAGGCATGATTCTCCCTTGTATTTATCAAATTTAGGAATCTCAAAGTTGGTTGGGAATGGTTGAATACTGATTTATTTATCAAATGGATAAGGACATATCTCTTTGAAAGAGAATTACTTCTTCCCACCTTTTTGCATAGTTATCACCATGCGCTTAAGCTTGTTGATCTATTGCGCCCACTGGGGAGGATTGTTGTTGATGATTTCATGGCCTTGATTTTTTCCTCCTCCAAATGATGTGTTATGTCCTCCTAGAGGTGGAGGATTCATGTTGTGTCTACCAGGACGAAGATTGGTGTTGTTTGTATGTCAATAATTTTGTTTCTTCAAGACTCCACTAGGCTTAGAGAAAATTAAAGTGGAGTGTCACCCTGATGACCTTGGTGGATGCTTAGGTTCATGACCCATGTTTGAGTCATGATTATTTTCTCCAATATTTGTGTTATTTTTTGAGTTGAGCATGTTTAGGAGTAGTTAGATGTGTTCAAGCGTATTATTGGGAGGTTCATTCATGTTATCAGATGTCAAAGGAATAGATGGAATGGCCTTGCCTTTGTTGGTTCAAATCAGATTGTTCTCAAGAAAGGTATCATAGAAATTATTAGGGAGCATTATACCCCTTTAAATAAGATTTAGGAAGACATTAGAACTATTTTATTGGATTATATCTTCCAATAAGATCATATTGTTAGGATCTTCAAAGAACTCTTTGGCTTGTGTATTTGCATTGACACTTTTTGGTATGACCGTATTGATTTCCATGTGTGGTTCCTCATCTTCATTAAAGTCTTATTGATAGACAGTTTTGTTACAATTAGTGGTTGTCATTGCACCAAAAGACTGACATGTTAATGCCTGATACAACCACTAGACTTATAGAAGACACGGGAGGAGGTTAAGCCATGTCACGAATCTTGAGGGGAGCACTGACCATTTTTCAACAATATCCCCCTCAGCATTACCCAAGGGGATTCAAACCTGTGACCAAGCTCTAATACCACTTGTTACAAGTAGTGGTTTTCATTACAGCAAAATATCAACCTGTTAATTCCTAATACAACCACTACAATTATAGAAGAGACAAGAGGCGGTTAATCCATGTCACAAATCCTAAGGGGAGCACTGACCATTTTTCCAACAAGTTTCTTGATCATTATCCATGGTGACGAATTCTTGTCTTATCTTAGCTTCAAATCAGGTAAGTACCATGCAAGGGTGACCTTAAATTGGATTGAATAGCATTGAAATATTGATGGAAGATGATGAGAGGAAGAAAGGAATTAATGAAATAGGATTGACTTGGACTAAGATTTGGATTGGGTTAAGAGGATTAAGCCTCAAGGATTGATTGGATTTGATTTTAGAGGAACTAAACCTCAATGATTGATTTGATTTGATTTTGGATTGATTTGAATGATTGGATTAAAGAGGCGATAAGCCTCAAAGATTGATTTGATTTAGAGGTTTGGAAAAAACCTTGGTGAAACAAGATCTTGTGATTGTGAAAACAAAGGATTGGATTTGATTTAAAATCTTTTCTTATCTGGGTGATAAATTAATGATCCCCAGACAAAAGAGGATTGGATTAAAACTACTAGAGAAAGAATCACTTCTCAAAGTAGAAAGGGATTAATATTTTTTTTAATTAAAGGTCTATGTGACACTATTGGATTGATTATTTCAACCTATTTATTGATTGATGTGTGAAGCATAGATTGATTTGAATTTGTTTTTAAGTCCAAGGTTTTGATTAATGCTCCTAGCATTTTTAAATGTGAGTGAAGAAAGATTTGATTAAATATTATGGAATGATGAGTGATTGAAGAATGATGAAGGTCAAAGGTACTTAATCATAGGATTCCCAAGTGACAAAGGCCATGTTCACTTTTTTCATGGCAACAAAATCAGCAACCCAGTTGTTTAGCTAATTTTATCAAACTTTTCATTGGCTTCTAGTGTCTTTTGGATAGATTTTGAATAGGATTTGTTGAATCTAGCCTTTTTATCAGTGGTCTTCTTTTCTTTGTAGACTAGGGAAATTGGAAGTTTTACCTTATTATGTTTCACACTATCATTCATGACTTAAAGAGAAGAAAGCATGATGTAGGCTTTAGAATGTGATGAAAAAATTAGGAAAGAAATATCTCGAATGTGATTGGAAAGATCTAATTGTTTGTCCAAAAATATGTTCTTGGAAAGAACCAATTTCATGCATACATCAAATGTTTGGATTGCAAGAATATTGGTCAAAAATAGTCCTACAAGGGACAAAGAAACCTTGTGGCATTCAAGTGTATGGGTTTTTTATGAAATAAAAAGTAACAAGCCCACATTTTATCCTTAGAAGTAAATTGGCTGAGATTGAAAATATTTGCTTGCTGACTTAGGAAAACACCCAACAAATCCTCAAAATATGTTCATCACCAAGCATGTAATGGATCCAGTCATGATGTCATATTATCAAAGTGTTAACATTGATGGGGGCTCCATATGGTGAGTGTCTTGGGGAGATTAATATTCTCCTCGCACATAGATTATCACTCTTTCAGAGGTGAGTCGAGTGGCCACTAATCTATAACTTTTAGTCAAGGAATCCATCCATGATCATCCCATTTAGTCTTGACTTGTGAGATTGAGGCATGTAGCCCTACAAGTACTCCTACCAACATAGTCTCACAAGAAGGATTGAGGCATCTTGGCCCTACGCTTGATGAAGCATACGTGAACATAAAAGTGTAAACATAGAACTAACAATTTCTTTTAAGAATTTAATCCCAAGGAATCATATATTTATAGTGGGTGGAAGAGCTAGTGTCTTCTTGTCCCCACTTTGAGTCATTCCCAAGAGATTTTTTCCTCAACCGGTAGGCTCTCTAAAGGTTTAATGAAAAGCATATGGATTTTCCATGGAAGAAGTCTGGATTTCTATTTTCCCCTCAAGAGGAAAATAGAATACTCTCCTATCTAATGAGGTTTTCTCCCAAACACACCAAACAAGTTATGAATTCCAAGTTTATTTAAGATAACAATTCAAAAGGTTCTAGGTTTCTATTTTTCCCACTTGGAGAAAAGAGCATACTCCCCTAGGTAGTGAATCATCACCAAAAATAAAAATCCTACTTAATATTATGTGCCTAAGAAATCATTAATAAAATACAACATTTAGTTGTATCTCCTTGGAAACTTGCAAAACAACCTTCGTGAGTAGTTTAATGTGTTTGGTCTTCTAACAATGTCTTGTAAAACAAACAAGTTAGTAGTCTCAAAATGTCAAGTCTTGGTCAATCATTCTACAAAATCACTATTAGAAGGTAGAAAATGTCAGAAACCTTAAAAAATCCCAAATCAACAACTTTAAAAATGCAAGATGTAATGGAAATAGTTGGAAACAAGAAGAGATGCATGTGTATAGGTAGAGATGCATGTCTATTAGATATGCATGTCTACAGGAAAAGAGTCCTTTTCAGACACACCTATGTACATGCAGAGCCACCTATGCAAAGATGTCTGTGTACAGACAAAGATGGATGTTTGTGTAGCAAGGAAATGTTAACTACAATTTTTTTAGGATTTTACATACCCATTAAATTGCAAATGCATACAAATGCCTTAAAGATGAAATATAGTAATTTTCAACCTTAATATGCCAGAAAAATTTAATTTAACAACCAAAAAAAGGCTAATGTGAAAGAGAAACTCCCTTTCTAGTAGAGACACATGTGTACAAGCAAAGACACCTATCTGCACATCAAGGAAATGAAAACAATGATTTTCTTAGGATTATATATTTCTCTTAACTTGAAAATACAATAAAATGATTTTAATGATGATATGCTACAAGTATTAGCCTTAATATGATTGGAAATGCAAGTTAATTAATAAAGAAAGAGAAACCCCCTTTCTAGAAAAGAGATCTATGTACAGGGGGAGACACCTATGTAGAGGAGACATGTGTCTATAGGTAGAGATGCCTTTGTACGTGCAGAGACATCTACCTACAATTTTCACATAAAACCTTTATGAAATCAAGAAATAAAGCTAGAGAATCAGAACATGGGTCTCAGCAGGTGTGCCAAAATGTATATGAGGAAAATTAATCAATATAGAACAAGCATAAACATTCAAATGTTAGTTTTACATATTCATATTCAAATCTAAACTAATAATAAATCATGTCTAATCTCATTTCTACACAACTCTCCACATGATTTCAGATGATCATGAAGTAAGTGCACCCAAGACTTGCTTGATTTAATCTCTTAGAGAGGATGTGGGTGTGCTCTCCCAACACAAATATTGATCCAACTTATGAATACAACTAGGTTGAAATACTCAAGGAGGAGCTATGGAAGAAATCCTCAAGCATTCAATGCAAGAAACCAAAGAGACTTGAGGAGGAGCTATAAAAGAAACCCTCAAGCACTTATGGCATGAAGCTATGATTATCATTCAATGGAAAATAGCTGATATTTAACCTATAAATCTGCCATGAATGCAAATAACTATCAAAGAGTTAGTAATAAAAACTACAATGAATGCACTAACAATATCTCTAAAATGCAAGAATGAATTTAAAACAAAAAATGACCATTTTCTTGAGACAAGGGTCATATTTATAGAATTTTGGAAGGCTGGGGTGAGGTGGCATCTATGTGGAATATACATAGGTGCCACCAAGTAGACACATAAGCCATGCAAAGCCCAAGACTTTCTCACACATGTGTGAGCAACTTGGGGTGTGAAGGGTCAATGTGTACTCCAAGTACATGTGTAAGTGTGTGTAAGAAATGTATAAGAGAAAGTCAATTTTCACACTTTTGGAAAGTGTAAGAGGTGTCATCAAAAAATCTAAGAAGCCTTGCTTAGGCATTTTCTAGCAAAATTTTTAAATGTGTATTTTAAATTATTTGCCCACACGTGTGAGCAAATAATTAGGACTAATCTTTGTAGGAAGATGAAAATTAGTTTAATTAACCTTAGTTTATTAATAAATAGGCTTATTAGATAGAAAGTGATGTGTGTAGGGTAGCATATAGGTTAGGTTTAAGATTAAATTAAATTAAATTTAACTTAATCATGGTTTAGTAGAAATGAAGCATGTGGAGGAATAAATAAATTAAAAATTTATTTAAAAGGGGAATATGGAGAAACATGTAATAAATTTAATTTAATACATTAGGAGGTGGTATTTAAATTTAATTTAAATACTATAGGCAATTAATCTATTTAATTAAACAAATTTAATTAAATGGATAGATGAATATAACAAATATAATTAATTAAAATTAACTATAATGTTATTTGGGTCATTAATTTAATTTAATTTAATTAATGTTAAGTGGAAAAATTTAGTTGTTTACAACTCCAAGAGCCACCTAATATATTATTCAGAAATTAATAATAGATTACAATATACTTGTAGAGAAAAATTTATAGGAGTATCATCAACTAAAGATCGAGAGGTAATTGAATAGCTATAAGACTCTTACACTCACCCTCCATCTCACATGCCTAATATATAGGAGATAAAATGCATGAAACTTTCAAATGGTATTACAAAACCATGGGCTAAAAACTACTTATAAAGCAACATGACACCATCTTAACTTTCATGAAATATGCCCTATGATGTGTCAAAACACACACCAACACATGTAAGTCCCTTTTACAACTCATTTATTTATTTTTTTGGTAGGTTAATAGTTGGTAGGGCCAACACCTAGAAGGAGATCATAAGGGGGACATCCTCCTCATTCAACATAATCTACTTAGAATCCACATGCTCAACTCAAGTTAGAAATACCACATAGATATCACTTTGGGAGATTTGAACATGAATCTCCAACATGAGAACCTTATGGCCTTGCCATTTGAGCAAAAACCCATTGACTAAAAATTTGGGGGTTAACAATCTCAACTATTGATGTGGTAGTGATAAACCCCATGAGGTTTGAACCTTGTTTGTAGGCACTATAGGTAAGAATCCCCACCATTTCACCAAAGGGTCACCCCAAAACAATGGGGGTCAACAATCTCAATTGTTGACATTGTAGAGATTAAACCCATAAGATTTGAACCTTGGTTGTATGCACTATAGGAAATAAGCCCCAACATTTTACCAAAGGGTCACCCCCTTTTAAAAATCTTGGGGGTAAAAAATATCAATTATTGATTTGGTAGAGAGTAACCCCATGAGGTTTTAACCTTCCAGTTGTATGAACTACAAGCAATAATTCTCACCATCTCACCAAAGGGTTCTCCCCTTGAAAATTTAGGGGTGAACAATCTCAATTATTGACATGGTAAAGAGTAACCCTAGGAGGTTTGAACCTTGGTTTTAGGTGCTACAAGAAAGAAGCCCCACCATTTCACAAAAGGGTCACCCCCCTTTTACAACTCATTTATGTGTTCAACATGTTTTCATATTTCCTATTTCTGGAGATCCAACTTCTTGAGGCCATAACTTTTGAACCAAGCGTCCTATTAATGAATCATTTGAAGCACTAGAAATCACATGACATTATTCACCAAGCTATAACCTTCTATGATATTTACAAAAAATTTGGGCCATTTAGGAGCCTCTAAAGCCTTCAAAATTGGATTCCTAAAATTTCTTCAACAACTTCAAAAAGGAAAACTTTAATATCTTTAAATCTAGCTATGATCTTGAAAAAAAAATTATGGCATGCTTATGTATCCCCTTTGAACCTTTGGGGAAAGTTTAGGGAAAATTTGTGCTCAAATGTAATCTTACTATAAATAGTAACTATATGTAAATGCAAGGTTGAGACACATTTTTTTAACATTATATTCTCACTCTTGGCCATTTTATATTTATCTATTTTTAAAAAAATATTTCTTAGTCTTAGTGATGTATTTTTCACTCTCAATGGCTTAATATGTTCTATTATTAGTAGCATTAGAATCTACTCTCAATAAGACAGTTTCAACAATCTCAAAAACTTATTTTCCCTTCCAATGTAACACAGGGACGCGTCCGTCCAAACCCCATGTCTCTGGGTTGGGGACATCCCCAGGACAAGGATTTGGCATCCCCCCATCCCCCTACCACCGCCTTCCTGCCACCAAGTCACCTTCGGGATGTCTTCGGGACATGGACATGGGAATATGTCCCCGAGATGTCTGGGGGATACCCAGAAATCCCTAAATTTTCTCGGGGGCATCTACACATCCCCCCTCGCCAAACAATGTCAAAATGACAAAAAAATGATATAATGACAAAATGATATCATGCTACTTATTGTAATCATCTTTATGATATTTTTTATATAATATAAATTAGAATATTCTATTTTTTGATAATTTGAATTTTCAATAGTAATTGGTAATTTGATATTCAATGTTTAAAATGAAAACTTTAATGTTAAATGTTCAAGAATATTGTATTCAATATTGGGTATGTTGCATTTTTTCTCAAGCATTTGGTATTATTAGTTCTTATACTATTATACATCATTTCATAACTAGCATTTCAAGTATTATATGTATAGTATATTACGACCACCCCCCCCCCCCCCCGCACTTTCATAATCTCCTTGCTATCCCCAAATTGAAGCCCTTTTTTCCTTGTCTTGACATATCGGCATCCCCCAATACCCATGTTTAATCGGTGCAACCCCTTTTGTGCCATATCATATGGCCTTCATAGGTTCTTTTTATCTTACAACACTCTAACTATCTCAACATACTACAAAAATTTGTCATTGTGTGAAATTTTTCCACATGTCAATGCCTAGTACTACACTTCATTATGAGTAGAACTTCATTCATTTGTTATGACTTGTTCATAGAAACATTGTGTGACATCCACTAATTTAAATTGTATGAATTAACATTCATTTTTTATGAATATTTTGGGACCACGTATGCCATCTTCATTTGCTCAATTATGTACAATGACAAAAAGAGACTTACATACAGTCCACCTTTAGTCTATGTATTAAACAACCCATACAAATTTGAAAACATTATTTATTCATCATACAAAATTTGCATGATTGCAATAAATAATTTCACACCCTCAAAACCACATGAGCTCAATAACAAGTTCACCTCGTATGACATCCCTTTTGGCATAGTGTATAGTTTTTTGAACACACTCTGAATGTTGAGAGAGGGGGGTGAATCATCAAACACAAAAATCTCAACTAACTTAAATATTCATCACATAAAATATTAAGAAAATGATGAACTAGAAAACAACTCATGAACACCAAGATTTTTATACATGGAAAACCCACAGTGAGCACTTGCCCACAAAGATAATTCACTGATGTATATATAGTCTGATTACAAAGATAGTATGAGCTCACTACTTGACTTTGCAACTAGAGGCTCACTTCCAATATAACAATGAATAGAGATAGGAGGTCACTACTCTAGACTTGCAAATAGAGGCTCATTTCCAAATTAGCGAGATACTGCAAAGAAATTATGCACCCAAGACTCATTATCCTAGGATCAAGGCACATACAAATCTTCATAATAGATAAAGAGAAATTATCTTGATAATGCAACTAATGTGCACAACACTATTAACCTTAATAGAAAATTATTATTGCCTTTTCTTCTATGTCACCATCACAAAATAGTAGCCACATAAACTAATCTCTACTCTTCTAAAACTCTACAAATAGATCTTCAATGGTTCACCCACTACTAACTCTCTTACATTTTGCCAAAGCACAAATTGTACTTATATAAAAAATAGATAATGGGAGATTACAACATGGTTAGATATACCAAAAGAATATTACAATTAAGTTATAAGTTGGTCATAGCAACAACAAACTACAATAAGGTCACATGTCAAAAGCATCTAGACCAAAACATAGAATGGATCTAGCTAGATAAGAGATAGAAATTAAATGCATAGGTCACACATAGTAGGAACCCATCTAGACAAGGCATAGACAATAAATGCAATACCTGGACCAAAAAAATAATGTATAATTAACTCCAAAAGAGAGAGGGATCATTAACATGCTACACATAGCCCAATGTCAGATCTGCAATTACTGGAACAACTTCCATAGCCATTTCAATTATAAAGTAACTTGCCAACTAAATTTGGACCTCCATATTCCATGGTGAGATCAACATTGCACATTAGGAACAATATCACTTGTCATCACTCCTATCAAAATCCATCACAATGCATTACCAGATCAGATCATAAACTGGTCATGACTAGAACACTAAATAACACTATTTATAGATCACTAGTAATAGTTTTTGGATCACCAAAAAATACCACAACCAAGACATGAAAATAATTCAAATCACATCTAAAAATATTCAACCTTGATTTATGGAATAGAAACCTTCCAAAAATCACAACTAAATAATTATCATCTTCAACTGCATAACCCTATTATTGAACTACTGACATCTGAATGAAACCATTGACTTTCAAACCCGATAAAATAACTTTGAAGCACTGACAAACATCATTCTCACAATCTCTAAAATATATACTTATTTTCTAGCGTTCAAAAATATATAATTGTCTTCCACTATTATGTAGCACTAAATTCATACTTGTCTTCCATTGTTCTATAACACTAAATTCATACCTATCTTCCATTGTTTTGTAACGTTGAATACATACTTGTCTTTATTATTCTATAGCACTAACATGTTCAGTATATGGTGACCCTACAATAGTGGCTTAAACTTTTTTGAAAATCTTGATATTTTTCTAAAAGCACACATTTTTAAGAAAATATCATGATTTAATCATTGAGAGGTCCCATTTGAAGGAATTAGTTAAAAATGGTTAGATCAAATCATTTTAGATCAAAATATCTTTGATATAACCTCACTACTTCTCAATCATACCTGCAATGGAGTCTCCTTTGCACCTATCAAAATGCTGACAAAAAATCTCTTTGACATTATCTTTCTGCGGGATCAAGTGAATTCATTTGAAAAAACTAGATACAAGATGGTTCTACTCAAAGAAATATTTTCAATGATTATGATTTTAATGTATATTGAGTTTATTATGACTTTGTATTTTCAGTTTTACTAAACATAGGTTTTGCACCATATATCAACTTCTATGTTCAATGCTTATGGAAAAATAGTAAACTAAGTAAAAAAAAATTTATATATATATATATATATACACACACACACACACACACAAGTTATGGATTGGTAAGTGAACCTATGTCTAAATTATCATTAATGTCACTTAAGAACCTAATAAAATACAAAATACTCAACATAATCAAATAAAACCAATTTTAATCAATAAATATCAGTGTTACAAATCTAAATTCAAAATAATCACTTTTTTATCCCTTTTAGAAAGAAAATTATACAGTAGTAAGTGAATGTCACTCTTTAAAAATGTTGTTTTCTAGTGAAAAATAGTTTTTGAAGGAGATAGAGAAAGTGATACCAATTAATTCTTAAAAAAATAAAAATATATATATTTAGAATCCAAGCACAAAATTCTAAAAACCACTAGTTTATATCATCTTCAAATTTCTAATAGTTTAGCAACAATATGTGTTTGAATACAAAGTTTATTTTTTCCAAAATGTCCATTTTAGTGTCAAAGTTGGCAAAAAAGTGTAACCCACTATTGTAGGACCACCCAACACAAATTTATTACTTTTCGAACCAACATGTCAATAGTAAATACTTATGGACACAAGTATAAGAGAAAACACCTCCAACACCTTTGGACCATATTGTTTGACATCAATGTCAATAGACAACCAAACAAATATTTCCAACATGGTTGTGCCAATTAATTATTTAGAGAGTATGCCTCCACACCTTTTTTTATATGATATTCTCAGCTAAGGTATATTCTCACTACATTTTACTCTATGCATTCTCAATAATTTGTAAGTGATTACCATAACTACTTCCTCAATAGTGTTCTATTTAAGGATCATGGTATTTTGTTGAGAGTGTAAGATTTAAAATAACAAGTAGTATCAAATGGAATAAATTAGTGTCATTCAAACCTCATGTTGCACTGGGGTTAAGGAAGCGACAATAGATAAAATTTTGGTTGACACTGTCACTTGGGAGCGTCTAAGTGGAAATGAGTGTTGTGCTTGGTTCCAAGACACACAAGATAATCATTTGTTGAAGGTAGTACTCATCCAAACATGGGTAGACAAGCTTTTGTGGTTATATTTCTTCAATTCCCAATATTTGAGCCTTATTGGAGAGCTATAGTAGTATAATATAGTTGTCATTCTCACAAATTTGTCATCTAGTGTAGAGGTTGTGATGTGAATATATCATTTTGGCTTGTAAATTTCATGAAGTTTTTCATGGTACCCTCAAGGGGAGATTCTTCCACCAAGATGAATGGAAATATGACATGGCAACACAAGGAAGCACTCCTAAAGAGAATGTGCCAATCATATCTAACCAATGAGGAACAGTTCCCAACATCTGGAGAGCTGACAATAGGGGGTTGAATAAGAATTTTTTTGGCACAAATAAATGGATATGTATACTGGATTTAATTAAGTGCATACTCGTGGGATTCAATAGAGAAATAATATTTTTTTTTGGATGATAAAACTAATGGTGGGACTAAGCATTGGAAAGGTGTATATTTGGGAAAGTGTGATCTTCGAGAAGATCAAAGATTTCTTGTGCTTGAAGAACAAGGAGTTTTATATGACTTATCATGATAGTAATATTTTTCTTGATGTGGTTTGACTCTTAGGTTCCTTTAAACAATTGAAGTACTTAGAGCCAATCAAAAAATTTGGGTAAGGGTGCTCTTGGAGAGGATTAGATAGTTCTTATGATTGAATCACATGCCTTTTATATGACTCAATAAATTATTGGTCTTTTCCTTGACATGGTTCACAATAGGTTCCTTCAAAAAGTTGGGTAGACTATATCCAATCATCCAACTCGATCTTCCTATCCAATTGAATTATATTGGGTCAACTTGGGAGTGCATTTGGGTGGTGAAAAGAGGACACATCCTACCAAGAAGAAGATGAAGCAAAGGGAAGATTAAAATAGTATATATGATCATGAGGAAATTGAATTCTCTTATTTTCCAAGTTAGAGTGTAGAGGAATTATTTGAGAAGTACATGGAGGATTCCATCCATATTGAGGATATAGTCATAGCACCCTACCAATAGTTCCTCTATGAGTTATATTCATATCACACCCAATAATCTCATCGGTAGAAGCTCCACCACCACTAGTTATAGATTCTAGAACCATCAACATTAGTTGTACACTTCTAGCCACACTTTCACTTCTATTGGAAGGCACTATAAAGCCACAAGACAACATCAAAAAATGTTTAGACATATTTAGGGTACCACCAAATGCCTCTCCACTAGAGTCACTAGGATTACTCTCAAATAATGTTGGAATATAAGAGACAATGATAGCTACGATAGTTGATACTCGATAGGGTGAGTATTCAAAATCACTAGTTCCATTAATACGACTACCAAACCTGCAAAGGATATTTTATGCAATTGCAGAGCCAAATCTTGTTGTAATTCCATAGGAAATGTAGTACCCCACCCCTAGTCCAAGTTTATAAATGTTATGATTATTTTAGGATGATAGATTATATGTTAGGAAATCATTGATGCTTATGATTTTACTGACCCCATACTTGTATGTGTATGGTTGATGTGTTTGTTTTATATTTCTATTTGACGTGCCTGATGTGGTTGAGGGATGGAGTCATAGTTACTTGCTTGCGAGATCCACACGATCGGTTGATCCCTGCCATTGTCTGTTATATATTTATATATGTATGTACATGCAAGTTTGCAGGTACCGGGCATCGACTTCCCTGAATTGTCAGGATGAGTGTACCCTATCACAATATCTCAAATGGTAAGAGAGGGGTGATAACATAGGTCCAAAACCCTAACCTAAGCCCATTTGTCCTAGGATTGGACAAGTATCAGTTTGACTACCCTTCCCAGATTTGTCTAGTTGATAGGAATTCATAGATCCCTTTTTGGTGTTTTCTTGGTTTTACTTTATTTAATTTTACTTCGTTTGGCTTCAATTGATTTATTTCTTAAGTGGGTGATTTTATGTGATTTATTAGATTAATGATTATAGTTAAAATTTAATATTAATCATATTCCTAAGTCATTTGAGAAAATCTAATTAAAAGTCAAATTATTAAATATTTGAATTTAATTGATTATTTAATTGAAAATTAGATTTAATTAAACTTGTGTGCTTTATTAAATAATTAAATATTTAATTGCATGGTTTTACGATGCTTTAAATATTTAATCTATTTAATATAAATTTTAATTATAAACATGTGCATTATTGAAAGTGAATTATTCTCGAAAGTTATCAACCTATTTCAAAAAGTCAAGTTGAGTTGTGCATATAAAGTTATTTTAATTATTTAATTGTGATTTACTTTCAATTTCTGATTTGGAGTTGATGTGGGAGTTAGCTATTGAGTTATCTTTAGGGTTGCATAAAATGGGGAATTGAATCCCTATATTTTAGGGATTAGACAGGTTTGGAGGAGAATTTTGGAGAGCTTATGTATTTTGGATTTTGGGGAAATTGGTTGTTGTGGTTGCTTGTTGTTTTGGCTACATTGTGCATCTGGATCTTGTGCATGCTTCCTACGTAGACTCAAATCTACAGGTTGGATTCATCTTGGGAGGAATTCTGGTCTTCAGATCTTTAAAGGTTTTCAATTTTAGTTTCTTGCTTTGGATCTAAGGTAGGCTTTGAATTCTTGCCTGTTAATTTATATTTTGCATCTATTGGTTTTTCATTGTTTATGAAATTATAATTTGTCTCACTAAGTAGATCTGGTGTTTTTACTGTTCTGGGTATTTAGAAAACCCTAGTTTAGTTGATTCTATGTTTTTATTAAATTTTAGCACATCAAGGTTATGCTGGCAAAATTTTGTTAGAAAATTATTCCTAATTCTCCTAGAAAATGAAAAATCAAATCAGGACTATAGTTTGACTATAGGGTTTGAAAATAATATTACATGTAAAAGAAAATCAATTGTTAGCAAAAAAAATCCAATTTTGGTAGGAAAATATACTTGCTAGAATAAATAGAGTCTTCATAAAAGTATACAGTCAATTAAAATAAGCCCAGAAAAAGTCAAATCAAATGCATGATTTTAGTAGAATATGCTTTATTTGTTTTAAAAATATATATATACTATTACTTTGTCTTTTGTGTTTTTTTCTATTTTGGAAAAACGTGTAAAAAAATTAATAAATATCAAATAAAATGTTGAAATGAAGTTTCTCTATTTTTTTAATAAAAAAATATATTTATTTGACCTATTTAATATAATGCATTGTTTTATTTTGGAAAATGGTTTTTATTAAAAAATAAATAAATTTTAATGAGGGGCAGGGGCCACCACCTCCCCCCACCCCTCGGCTGTTGTACAGCCCTGCCGGTGACCTACCCGAGGGAGGCCACACGGCAGGACTATTGGCGGTCACCCCCAAAGGGGGCCCACACGACAGCCGTTGATGGTTACTCCAAAGGGGAGGTCGCCGGTTAAGGAGGTCGGCAGGGGGTGTGGGGCCTAGCCCCCCAAACGTTTAAATTAAATTTCATTTTTCTTTTTTATTTACATTTTAATTTATTTTAAAATGTTTTTTATTAAATTAGCTAATTAAATTTTATTTATTAATTTAATTTTTATTTTTATTTTTTATTAATTTAGTTTAAGTAATTTGTTAATTAACTTAGTTTAATTAAAGTTGTTAATTGATTTTGGTTTAATTAAAAATTATGTTTTAACTTAATTAAATTAAATATTATTTTAATCTTTGTTCAATAGTCTTTAATTAGATATTAAATTATAAGTAATTAATATTTAGTTAAAAGACTTTTGCTATATAGATTTTTAGTTTATGATGAATTAATCATTGGATTGATCATAGTCTAAATTATATGTTAAATTTATATGCTTACTGAAATTGGGCATTTTTGTTCAGTGGAATCCTTAGGATGAATATAGGGAATATTCTTTTATTAGGGCTTTGTTGTAATATTTATGTTAAGAATCTTTCAGTAGATTTATATACTTCTATGCTTGGATTCAATTATGCTCAAAATAGAATTTAAATACTTATAGATCAATTTCAATTTACCATGATGTGAGTATTGTATTCTTCATTCCTAAAGTGTCTTCGTGGACTTATTGTGATATCAGGATACTAGAAGACCTAGGGGGAAAACAGAGGCCGTGGTATGAGTCAGTTGGTTATGCTATCAATGTTATGTGTTGATGTGAGTGTGTGTACTCTGATTATACCCTAACTTGACCATATGGGCTCATGATGTTTTATATTTTGTTTATGGTATCTTTGTAATCTTGTCTAGTTCTTGTGTGTGAAATTGGATCTAGGATTACTTGGTTGTATACCTGATTTGATCTATGTGAGATCTGTGAGCCTAGGGCAGTTTAACTAGATATGTAGTAGGGGGTGGCTTGCAATAAGTGTCGAGGCCCACAAGTGGCTACCAGGATCACTTATAGTAAGTATTTGTAATCAAGTGATAACCTAATATAATTAAGGGGTATTTAAATGAACCTAATAAGATATGCTTCCTCACCCATACTTGAGTGCTAGTACAAACTAAGATGGAGGATGAGATGATGTTTGCCACCTTTAAAGGGTGTGTTTCTAGCATAGTTAATGACTTCGTCTGTACGAGAGGTCATTGATATCGTGTATGGTCAATTAAGTGTCAAGATCTAGAGTGATTACCAGGACAAGACTCAAGGATTAGACGTACATGATGACACCTTCCTATGCATAGTCTAGTTATTATACAAGTGTCAGTTGCCTCTAGATTAGTGAGTCTTACCTATCACTATACTTGTTCACCTTGAGTTAGATATCTTTCAAGATCCTTTCCTTAGCTTGTTCTGTTTGATGTTTTTTATCCAAGTGGGATCTGTTGTTATCTCCTCAGCATGGTGGGAGTGGACTATTTAGATTCACGAGGTCGGGTGGTAGTGATTATTTTACCATTTGATATTATGACGTTCATGTACCAGTGTTGGATGATCCATATGGCAATTGTTCCTTCTTGATCTTCATTGATGGAGTTGTGTTCTTCTTTCTCTTCTTCCTTGTGATCATGTATATTTGTATCAGTTATTCAAAGATCTAATGTGTACTTTTCAGTTATTGTATTATATACCATGCGACATGTGCAGTGGATGTAGGTTATTATGGATACCTTATGGTACCAGATGTATTTATGTTATCTTATATGTGATGTTGCTTTTATCTTTCATTTGTTTATATGAGTTTTTTAATTGTGCCTAATCTAAATTAATTAATTAATGTTAACGTAATCTTCGTCGAGGAACCCTTAAGGGTTGTAACCTGTGTTGGTTGTTTGTATTAATGTGAGTAAATGGTAAATGCTTTCACAGTGATGTTTATCTTGTATGTTAACTTTTTAAAAAAAATTATTCTGCAAACTTAGATGCATGTTTAGGTTAAGTTCTCATGGGTTCCCTGACAGGGCATTACAAGAAACTTTGAAGGCTTCATAGTTGCCAACCACACATGCGAGAGATTTAGAATCATCAACTAGTGAGATCGATAGGATTTTTCTAGATTTGGACCAACTAATTCCCTATGATCATATCATCATAAGACAATGACATATTAGATAGCTACACTTGATGATAAAGTTCATGTATATAGTATGGGACATAACTCAAGGCCTTAATATTAGCCATGAGCTACTAGTAGAACATGTGGGTGATTGAATTATTGCATTCATGGACTAATAGTTATAAGGATATTTTTTTAGATGCTTCAAATTATAAGGGTGGTCATGTGGGGAGACAATGAAGATGGTTTTCTAAAACCCATCATAATAATAGTTAGAGGAAAACATTTCCAAGAATTGAGAGAATTCAATGGAAATGGAGTTGTGATTTTGAGACTTCTTCCTTCTCTACTATAGACATGTATATTTGGTGGAGGGAGTTACTTGATTTCAAGAGTAGGCCCTTCACCAAGATAAGAATTCCTAGAATGAGTTGGTTGATCAAATCTAAAAGTCACAAGAGTAACTATCCCAGGAGCATACTTGAGTTACAAAGTTTTAGAAGATAGTGGTTGAGAGATAAAGGTAACTAGCAGGGAAGGACAAACCATTAGAAAATAGGACTACCTAGATTATATAACAATACTATCAATTAGAAGAGAGGATACAAACTTACTAGAGAAGGAATATGATCTCAAGAAGACCAAAAATAGTTTTATGGAGGCCGCTTATATGGTGAAGGTAGCCTAAGAGTGAGAGTTAGTGGAAAACCAACACTTTAAACTAATTCAACAACAACATCCCGAGGCATCTACCTCTACATAATTTATACATATAGAGTCATATTCTTACTCTCTCCCTGTTAGTAAAATTCTCTTTAGTTTTGTTGTGTCTAGCTCCTAGTTTTATTTATATATTTATTAAATAACTTTCCATTTGGGATCTTGATGTAGTTGACTAAAGTATATAGTTTTAGTTGGACAAATGAATAATATTTATATCCTATAATTAAGATGATATATTCTTGACTACTTGTGGATTGGCAGTTGGTAGTTGCCAATGGCTAGTAGCATTAAAGAACTTGGCATACTATTTATATGTATATTTATTACAATTCTAATATCTCTATGATTTTATTTATTAATTTCATATCTATTAATTAGTAATAAAGATACATCTTCTAAATATGTTTTCATAATAAAAATAGAAAAAAAAAAAAAGGTGTTGACTCTATACAACCAAATTCCCTAAGGGGAAATAAATATAGGCCTTTAATAGACCATTTATACATGCCAAAACTAACCTCTTATAACACACTAGAAGTATTACACACAACCCCAATCACTTGAGTAGGTATAACTTTCACCCAAAACTTGGGGAAGATCTTGGAGAGAGAAGGAATGTTTAGACCTTTCCTTCATCTACTAACATAAGTAGAAACAATTTTATCATCTATATCACCATCATAAGGGGAAGCAAGAGTAACTCCCTTAGAGGTTCTATTGACAAAAGATGTATAATTCTAATGAGGTGAAACATATTCCACCAAAGGTTAGAGATGAATAGGATCAATGAGAATGATATAATCCACAAATCCTATAGAGGCCACACTAGTAGAAGAAGGCTCATCATCATCCTAGGAGGAGTTATTAGAAAAAGACCTAGAATAATTTATCATCAAGTGGTCACCATTATCATCCTTCCACCGAGTAGCAATGTCTTTAAAATGTAGGAGAGAACAGTCTATGGGAGGATGAACAGTTGAGAAGTATTGATGACATCAAAAAGGGAGGCCCTCATACAAATATGATGGGTGATTCCACAACCTATCCCCCACCATTTGAAAACTACCTCCATGAATATGTTTATGGGTTTCAATATCAACCAAAATTCAAGAAAAAGTAATGTCTCATGAAGGAAGTAGAATCATCAACCTTCAAGAAGTTTCCAATAGAGTTTACAATGGCCTTGTAACAAGAAACCACCAAAAAAAGGATAAAGTTAGGAATATGAACCCACACCAAATGCATAGTGACTAGTCCAATGAGGGGATTAAAGGAATTTTTCCAAGGTTTGATCGAGATAGAATGTGTAAGGAAATTAAGGTAGTGGAACAGTAATAAAATGACTTGTACAATAGAATATGTAATATGAAATATGTTGGAAATACTTGATAATAATATGCCACTTCAAGGGTCCAACCTCCTAATCCACTTTTATAGGATACCTCCAATAGTATTCAATAATAAATCAATACTCAATATGATAGAATAAGACACACTACCTCCTATATACCCTCTTTATGCCTAATATAACATGATGGTCGACCTAAATATGACTATATAGGATTAAGCCCAACCCAACTAACTAAATAACAAGGTAATAATGATAATATGAGTCAATTAGACATTAAGGTAGCCACAAGTCAACAACTCATAACCATATATACACTATAATATTTGGGACATAACATTTCCCTCCTCTTTACAAAAGCATTATCCTCAATGCTAACTTTTTTCTTTTTCTTTTTCTTCTACTTTTCTCTTGCTCTTTCTCTCTAAGTACGTTCTCTTCTTTCTTTTCCTTTTTCTTCTACTTCTTATACTTATTTTTTTCTTCCTTTTCTACAAAACAAATTTATAAAAAATAATGAAATTTCAATAAGTTGTAAAATAATAATTCTAGAAACCTAATTTTTGGATTGTAGACTCTCCAATTAGCTCCTCAAAAACCCATTAAAAATTAGGAAGAAATTCATTAAGATTTGAGATATGCATTTTTAAAATATCATGGGTAGAAACCCTAATTGTAGAATAACTCACTCAATTTTGCACTAAATTCCATAAAAGTTAGCTTGAATATGCTTCAATGTGATCTTCAAAAACTTTTTAAATTTTTTTAAAAAATTCACTCAAATTTGAAAGTGTAGTGTCATAAATTATAAGCACCTTGCTAAGGTGTATAATTTATGATTATTTCACACCGATTTTAGTGTGTGTTCATTCTTCCATGCATCATTAAACTTTAATATGCATTTAATTTATAGATATTTAAATATCTTCCCTTTATTAACTTATTTTACAAGAGGACCCCTTTAATCATGGGTGTTCCCCTTTAATTATTTTCTCCATTTGCATTTAATTAATATATTTATTAATTTAAAATGCAAGACCTTTATTAATTCAATGACATCGAGTCTTTATGAGGACCCCTTAATTATGGGTGTGTCCCTTTAATTATTTCAATAATTTATCTCCTCTTTCATACATAGGCCCTATTTCAAATGGATGGCCTTTTGTATTTATTTTCAATTCAAACCTCTATTTTGTGCATATTTTGGGTATCCTCATACCCCCCATTAACTCCTGATTAAATTTCTAGCTTAGATAGGTTGGAATAGGGCACCTCATGAGGCACAAGGAAACACAGGTTACCTCATACCTTGGGAGGCACTCAGTTCAACATAAATGTGGCCCAAATTTCAATTGGAGATAGGTCTTGGCTTTTTAGTAGTATATTCAAATCCCCGCTGGCAATCTTCAATTTTTGAGTCCTGAAATGGTTTAGAGAGGTATAAAAGCAATTTTTACCCCCTCATTTTGGTAAGGAAGTTAATAAAATCAATTCTATTAATTTATAATCAATCTATCAATCCATTCATTGAGGAAATCAAGCATTCATTGTGGAAAGCTACAACAATCATTATGTAAGCATGTCTTTTGTGATGTACTTTTAGGTCTTTTTGGAGTCATGCTATTGTATCAACACTTGTAATCTCATTTCAAGAATAATTTCATCACTTGAGTTATACAACATCTTAATCACCTATTCAAGCCTTTACTACTAACAACACACTTCCTTATTTCAAACATTTCAATTCAATTTCAAGGTTAATTCCTACACAAGAGTTTGACTAAAGAAAAAACCTTTGTCCAAACAATTTTATCATTTTCTTTGTGCAAGTGACAGGTGGAAAAACTAAAAAATAAGTTATAGGTAGATCTGACAAGAATTTACGAGTGGTCAAAGTTTTATTATAACTATAGCAAGATAGGTTGCCTCGGTCTTGTCATTCCAGACTAAAATTTAAATCACAAGTTAGTCTATATTTTGGATTTCCATATGTGGTGTGAAAATTGATTTTACAATATGTGATATATTTGTATGCATAGTTTATCCCAGTGTCTCCCTACATCTTACATAGTCAACTTTCAACTCTATAGTGAAAGAAACCCATTGCATCCACTCAAATCTTGATCCTCCTTGGGTCTAATGGATCATATTCCTTCTAATGTATAAGAGAAATTTAGGTGTGATCTTTGTAGTTTTACTATCCATCCTAGTGATTTCCCCTTTCACCTATTTTATTTCATCACAACAAGATACGTTATTTCCAAAATGACCTCCAAAATTAATGAAAAAACCTTCCTTTCACAATGCCAAAATCATGCTCTGATACCACATGTAATGAAATAACTTAAACAATAGAATATGTAATATGAAATATGCTAAAAATATTTGATAATAATATACTTCTTCAAGAGCGAAACCTCATAATCTAATTCAGGGGGGATATCTCTAATTGTCTTCAATAACAACTCAATACTCAACATGATAAAATAAGACACACTACCTCCTATATACACTCTCTTTATACGTAATATAATACCATAAATTACCTAAATATAACTATATAGGACTGATTTTGACCTAAATAAATAAATAAAAAGGTAATAATGATAATATCACTCAATTAGGGGTTGAGGTAGCCACAAGTGGACTACTCATAAGCATATGCACAATATAGGGTTAAGGTCATAATAGGAACAACTTCCTACACCAACCTTTAGTGGAGGGTCATGTAAAGCTTTCTCGGATCTTTACAATAGTTACAAAAACTTAACATAAACAATATGTGTACCAAAACAAAGTGATTTACGCAGGGAAAACCAAATTGGGAGAAAAACCCCACACTCCAAAATCCACCTAATATATTATTCATAAATCAATAACATCTTAAAATATACTTGAAAATAAATATTATCATAGGAGTATCACCAAACAAAGGTCTAGAGGTGACTAAATAGCTATAATAATCTTACAAACATATCCTCCATCTCACACACATAATATATAGGAGATATATTACAGGAAAAAGTCAAATGGTATTACTAAAATATGGGCTAAAAAATACTTATAAAGAAATGTCCATCTTATCTCCAATAAAATATGCAATATAATGTGGAAAAACATGCATCAATATGTGTAACTCTCTTTACATCTCATTTATATGTTCAACATGTTTTTACATTTCCTAATTCAAGAGACCCAACTTATGGAGGCCATAACTTTTGATCTGAGTGTTTGATTGAAAAATTGATTGAAGTGCTGACAAGCATGTGACATCCTCTATAAAGTTGTAACACAATATAGTGGTTATAGAAACATTTTTTCTCTTTAAAAACCTCTAAATCCTTCAAAATTGAATTCATAAAATTTCTTCGACAACTTCAAAATGAAAAAAAAATATCTTCAAATCTAGATAATATCTTACAACAAAAATGTATTAGAATGTGTATATAGGCCATTTGAACCTTTGGAGAAAGTATAGGGAAAATCCATGCTCAAATGTAAACTTATTATAAAAATGTAACCATATGTAAATGTAAGGTCGAGACACATTTTCCAAAGAATCTCTCATTTTTTGAGCTACAAGAGAAAAGGATTTATCTACACCATTGTTTAAGTATTAGGAGCCATGATGCCCATAGACTCTAAACACCATTTGAAATTCTCTATGCTCACAACCTTAGTTAATTAATCTATAACATTCATCAAAGTCTCTATTATAACTAGCTTCACCCTACCATCCTCAACCATATCTCTAACAAAATGATACTAAACATCAATGTGCTTGGTCCTGGCATGAAATATCAAGTTTTTAGCTAGGAAGATAGCACTCTGATTGTCACAATAAATTTTCATTTCTTCTTATTTTATTCTAATATCTAACCATAGTCTCTTAAGCCAAAAGGATTCTTTACAAGCATGAGTGGCTTCCATATACTTTTCTTCAATATTCAACAAAGAAACCACATCATATTGCTTACTTATCCAACTGATTGCTCCACCAAATAAGGTAAACATATCAGAACTAGTGGATATTTTTCTAATAAAAAAGGATCTTCTACTGCTTATGTATTAAAAACCATAGTGTACATAAAACTTCTAACTTCACTTTGGTAAGGTACTTTGTACATGTCTTCCATCTTTGATGGGATGGATGACAATCTAAAACAAACAACTTTGTTCCTACTGTAAAAGGAATACATAATGGTCTTTAATCTTGCATGATTAAACTTTATAAAACTAAGTTTGCATTCTTATTTATGACTAGTCATAGCTTTATTTTCACTCTATATTTTTTTTTTGCACCAATATCTTTCATTTCAAATTTAGAAGTAAGCTAAGACTTTATTTCTACAATCATACAAATTCCCTTTACCAATAAAAAATATACCATCAACATAGAATACAATGTACAGGAAATGAAAACCATCAAATTTATAATAAACACAATGATCTAATTTAGAATGCTCAAATCTCAAACTTAATGCATATGTATCAAATTTATAGAATAACATCCTAGGAATTCTTTTAAATTCATACAAAAATTTACTCAATTTACAAACCAAATTACGTTTACATTTTACTATGTAGTGCATTATCTATATCATGTAAATATCCTCCTCCAAATTACCATGAAGGAAAGCAATTTTCACATCCATTTCCTCAACCTCTAAATCATAAGCACCAATAATAGAAAGCAAAAATCTAATGGATGCCATTTTTCCAATAAGAGAAAATATACATCACCAACTCGGGAGTAGCCTTCCATAACCAACCTTTCTTTATGCTTATTAATGCTTCCATATGAACCAATATTTTTCTTGAACACCCTTTTGAAACTAATAGGTTTTCATCCTTTAGGCATTTGTACAAGATCCTATGTATCATTTATTTTCAAAGCTAGCATTTCCTCATCCATACCAATTTTCCAGGATTCTACATTATTCATACCCAATTCCTCTTCTATAGATCTAGGTTTATCCACACAAGTATTCAAAGCAACAATATATCTCCAATCATCGAGTGAATACCTTTCAAGTAGTTGCCTATGCATCTTAGACCTTCCAACAAGATGACTTTATGGTCCTTCCTCCTCTACTTAAGATTTATAGATTGATGAGCTCTCCTCAAATTCTTGTCTATCTAAGAGCCTTGGTTCAACTTTCTCAGGCATAGAAGGTGATTGAATCACATCTTCCTTTTTGGTTTGTTCTGGCTACAATATAATAGGAGGTTTATTTTCCCTAAAAATAACACTTATACTTTGTATTGTCTTTTGTGCAACAAGGTCCCAAATCTTGTATCATTTCACACCATAACTATATTTGATGAAGATACATTTCATAGCCTTGTTATCCAACTTTTTTTCTTCTCCTTTGGCATATATTCATGTGCCTCAAAATCTCTCACAAGTATCAATGATGGCTTATGACCCGACCATGCCTAGCAAGTAGTGGAAAAAACTTTAGTTCAAAACCTATGTTTTAGGCCAACACC